>BSBK01004181.1:877500-880000 GCA_027943335.1 Chamaecyparis obtusa | reverse complement strand
TTCATAGTGGGTGACAGTTTGTCAGAATTCATACCCTAATTTCTACTAAGCATTAATGACAGAGTTGTAAACAAAAGGCAAGAAATCAAACTCATTCTTCACCGCGAACTTTAGCATTTTGAGAGTAGAAAATTTCCAAAGCAATCAAGTGATTCAAATACTTTTGTGAAAAGAATTCTCTGTGAGCTGCCATGGCATCATCCAGTGCTTCAGCGAAGAAAGGAACAGAAATGATAATCCAAGGGGAATGGAGAGCACCAGATTTCAAACTCGTGCCCGCAATTGTAGCAACCCTAGACCCGAACGGAGCTCAATCTCAAATTCCTCCTAAGGTACTACTTGTTAACGATATTCGCAGTCATTTCAATTGTGCAATTCAAGAGATGGGAAACCTAGAGGTAGATATTGTGCGTGAGGAACTATGTGCGAATGGTGTTCTAAAACCAGAGCACAAACATCTGGAAGACAAGGGATTAGTTCACATTACACATTTACCTCGAAACTTTCAGGAGAAATGGGTTAGATACATTCTCAGCATGTACACGAAGGCAAGATTTGGCTCGAGCAACCCATAGAGATCACTAAGAAGATGATTCACCAAATCACCCGGTCTTCCCATGTTAAACAAAGTTAAATCTACCAAAACCCTAGGTCGGCTGAAACTGGAGAATGAAAATAAGATGACATTGAAGTTCAATACTTGTTTAATTCTGATTAACAATATTGAATCGGTTGTGAAGAGTGCAAATGCCACATGGAAGAACATATACCATCTTCACCAACCAAGTACTGAATTAGCTATAATAAAAGACATTGAAGATGACAGTGATGAACAAGAAGAAGCCACTGAGATAGATGATACCGTGAGAATAGCGGTAGAAGTCATTGCATCACTTCCTACCTCTCCAGAAAAAGTTGCTACATCTAGCCCAGAGACATCTTCAAGGCATGGTTGTGATAACTTCAACATTTGTCCAATCACCTATAGCAACAATAGAAGTAACTACCATTTCTTCTACCGAGTTGCAGTCTCCTATTTCATCAAGTTTTCTAGCAGTAAGTAGTCTAGTTTTTGATTCTACAAGTGTAAATACTTCAGCTTTAAGTTCTCCAGTAGACAGTATACCATTCTTTATAGCCAGTCCTACTATGTCTACTATCACTACTACTAAGGCATTAAGTACCATAATAGATAAGCCTAAGGCTCAACCGAGTATAAGATTTTTGGGCAAGAATATAGTAGAGGATATAGACCTAGATGAGGAAATAAAGATTCCAACATTGGATTTTGCAAATCTATCAGCAGATCAAATGCAAAATATAGGTGAACTCCTCCAAAGGAAAGCGAAGCAAAAGAAGCTTAAAGAGGAGAGAGACAAGGAATATAAAATCATTAAGGATGCTAAGGACATTTTGTTAGAAGCATTAGGTATTAAAGTAGACTCCTCTCAACATGTTTTGTTACAATTAGCAGAAGCGGTAAATAAGTACAATGAGGATTCATCTGGGACAGACAAGTTAGTTGAAAAAGATGAGAAGAATTCAACAATAAAGTGCTTGAGCACATTTCTCAGTACATAGCTATTAATCAAGCAGAATTATCTTCAGTTTTGACAAACATTGAATCTTCCTATTCGAATGTTACCTCTCTTTTGGCCAAACTATGCAATGTTGCCGAGTTCACCAAGGATGTCAAGGATAAAATGAATAAAATTGATGAGGATTTGAAGATTAGCATACAGAAGCTGCAACTTGAACCAAGTTCAAACTCTACTCATCACATGAAAATCTCATTCCTATCCAAATATGTAGTCAGAACTACTGAAAGAAGACACAAGGATCCGGTCCACACTGCTAGACATTCAGAACATGATCCTTCCCATCATGAATACAATGTATAATCACATTGAACATTCCAAAACATTAATTATGACAATCAGTTCTCAATAGCAGATCACATGATTGCACTCTCTGCAGAAGTCCAAATTGCAATCCAAACATGCAAGGTTCTGCAAGAAAATTGGGACAGAACTCTGGCACTGATAATCAAGGTACATTTTATTTTTCTATCAAATTTTGGATTCTCCTTGTAAAACACTTGTATATACACCTTTGGCATTATCATCAAAAAGGGGTGAGATATGTATAAAAGAAAAATTTAGTGCATTGAAAGCGGGAGATAATTTATAAAGCCCTATGACAAAGACAAATTTTGAAAAATCAAAATAAATCTCAGCATGGTTCATGTATATAAGTTTTGGGCAATAAGTGTTTTTGTCACTAATGCCAAAGGGGGAGGTTGTTGGCATTAAGTAGGATTGCCACTAGTGACAACACTTATTTGCATCCTGAGTGCAAACCAAACAGAATAGTGCAAACCGAGCAGGACAGTGCAAACTGAGCAGGACAGTGCAAACTGAGCAGAACAGTGCAAACCGAGCAGGATAGTGCAAACCGAGCAGAACAGTGCAAATCGAGCAGGACAGTGCAAACCGAGAAG
>BSBK01004181.1:625000-872500 GCA_027943335.1 Chamaecyparis obtusa | reverse complement strand
AACACTCACTGGGGTGTGTGGTATTTGTTGTTGCTGTTGTTGCGGAGCATAAGGAACTACTGGAACATGAACTTGTGGAGTATCATCCAGTACTACATAGTCATTTTCTTTCTTCTCATGCTGCAGCAACAGATCTTTGTACAATACTTTCTCATTGAATATGACATCCTTGCTTCTTACAATTTTATGATTTTCAAAATCCCAAAGCCTATAACCAAATTCATCAATGCCATACCCAACAAATACACATTTCTTTGACTTAGCTTCCAGCTTGGTTCTATTTTCAAAATCTATAAGTGCAAAAGCTTCACAACCAAAGGTTTTGAGAAAAGAATAACTCACCTTCTTACCACTCCATGCTTCCTCTAGAATACCACAGTCCAAAGGAGTAGAGGGGCCTCTATTGATTAAATAAACAGCAGTGTTCACTGCCTCTGCCCACATATTTTTGGGCAGCCTAGCATGCAACCTCATACTCCTTGCACGCTCCATTATTGTCCTATTCATGCGTTCAGCCACTCCATTTTCTTGTGGAGTCCTTGGTACAGTTTTCTGCCTACGAATACCATTAGAGGAACAATATTCTTCAAATTCTATGTTGCAATACTCACCACCATTATCAGATCTAAGACATTTTAACTTTTTACCAGCCTCATTCTCAACCAAGCATTTCCATTTCTTAAAAGTTTGAAATACATCAGATTTATGTCTAAGGAAATAAATCCATACTTTTCTTGTTGCATCATCTATAAATGTAACATAATACAGAGAGCCACCAAGGGAAGATACCTGAGCTGGTCCCCATACATCTATATGCACAAGCTCTAATCTCTCATTTTTCTTTTCCTTCCCACTCTTCACAAAACTAACTCTCTTTTGTTTTCCATAAACACAACTTTCACAGAAATCCATATTGACACATTTTAGACCAGGTAAAACTTTCTTTGAATGAAGTAATTTCATACCTTTTTCACTCATGTGCCCGAGTCTGTTGTGCTACAGTGCTGTGTCAGAATCTACAGCAACAGTTTGATGTTCTTCCTACTCAACTGCAGCCACTGTTCCTGAACATTCATTATCTTCTGAAACAATTAAAGTAGAAGGAACAGTATGACCTGTACAAAGATATAAGGTGCCTACTTTCACACCTTTTTCTACTACTAAGGAACCTTTTGAAACCTTCCAATTTTTATCATTAAAAGTAACTGTGCAACCCTCATCACCTAGTTGCCCTGCTGAAATTAAATTCCTACTCAGCCTTGGAACATGTCTTACCTCTTGTAGTAGCCAATGATTCCCATTCTGCAACTTAATCTTAATTTTTCCCTTTCCAACAATCTGACAGGGTTCATTATCTCCCAAATAAACTAGCCCAAAATCCCCTTGGACATAATCAACAAAATAACTTCTATGGGGTGTAGCATGAAATGAAGCCCCAAAATCTAAAACCCATGAATCATCAATACTTTCTAAGGACAAGAGCAAAGCATCCTCCTCAGATTTGTTACTTACCACATTTGCCTCCTTGTTTCCATCATTTTTGTCTCCTTGATCTTTCTTCCGAGACCAACAATCTTTCTTCTTATGACCTAGTTTTCCACAGTACCAGCAATCATTTGGCCCTTTAGATTCGGACCTCTTTCCCTTTGATTTTCCTCTTGATTTCCCACGATTTTCAGAGTTGTTTCCTCTATCTCTTGTTCTGCCTCTGCTTTCTATGTTCAATACACTACCTAATGTGGATGCCCCTGATCTTTTCCTACGAATTTCCTCACTCAATATAACACCAATAACATCATCATACTTTAGGGTATTAGAACCAGAAATAGAATTACTAACAGCCATTACCAAGCCATTCCAGCTTTCTGGCAAAGAACACAAAATCAAGAGAGCCCTAACCTCTTCATCAAAAGTAATTTTAACTGAGGTTAATTGACTTGTAACTGTATTAAACTCATTCAAATGATCTGTAACTGATCCACCTTCTACCATTTTCATATTAAATAAATGCTTCATAAGAAATACCTTGTTTGAAGCTGAAGGCTTTTCATACAACTTCGCTAGGGTTTCCATCAGATCTTTAGCTATCTTTGCTTCAGTAATATTGAATGCCACTGATTGTGCCAGGCATAGATGAATACTCCCCAGTGCCTTCCTATCCAAAATATCCCAATCCTCCTGAGACATTGATTGCTCTTTCTTGGCTACTCCCTCTAGTGGCCGCCATAGATCCTTCTGATAGAGATAATCCTCCATTTGCATCTTCCATAACTGAAAGTTCTACCCATTAAACTTATCAACCTTCACCCTACCCTCGTCTGCCATTTCTCCCACTTAACCGAGAGACTCTCCCACTAACTCGTGAGACTTGTTTCAGAGAATAGATGAAAGAACAAACGAAATAACCTCGCTCTGATACCACTTGTTAGGATTAACAAGGCAGAAATAACAATTATGTGCAAATATAACTAATATCAGAAAATAATAAACCACACAGAATAGAACACAAGACACATAGATTTAACGTGGTTCACCCAATCCCTGGGCTACGTCCACCAACAGCGAGTCCAATATTATTATTATCCAGTGATTACAACCTGATTACAATCCGTAATCCCTTATAGCCCAAATCTGCCGCAAGTACTAAAATCATACATCATGAAAATCCCTAACCCTAAGCCATATTATACAATATTTTCCCGCTTTAGGGTTAGAATGAGTTATAAGTAGTCGGCCCAAATAACCGAAAAGTAGTCGGCCTCAAAAAAATTTTCCTTGGGGGCTGCGCCCTCGAACCCCTACTCTTGGGGGCTGCCGCCCCCAAACCCCCGCTCGAGGCCCGACCCGGCCCCGAACCCCAGCGAGGTCAGGAGGAAAAGTGTACAGTACTTTCCTAATTAGTCACCATAAGCTAACAGACCTAACCAATACTCTATCTACTCTTTATTATCCTCAGGTGCAACAACAACATAGACATTTCCTGGAAAATAAAATTAAGTAAACACACAAATAAAACTTGTTTAAAGATTTATAATTCAAATATAATCATAAATTATTTGTCATACACATGTAACTAATATAATCTAAAGGATTACAATAAATTGAATTAAATTACATGGTTGTATGAGGTTTGAAATAGGATCATAATCTTTTGATGCAAAGGCATGACCTAGGTCTTCATTTATTATATCATCTTGATCTTGTGTCTCACTAGGTGTTAATAATTTTTGTTACCATTATTCAACCCATTATGTATTCTCACATTCTTCCCATTCACATGCAACACAAAATTGATAAAAATACACAAGCTCCCTAATCCATATAGTCCAAGTGTTAGAATTAGAACTCCTAAATGAAGGCTATTTAGCTGATCCATTGATTGTATCACAATCATATCTTGAAAGCATATAGATTCTCTTTAACTAGCTAGAAAAAATGTCTGATTGTAGAGTTCTGACTTGATCCTATAGACAAACTTATTTTACACTATTCAATGATTGCATGTGCATCTTTAAATTTTGATTTTTCCTCAAATTTGAGTTTCTCTCTACAAAGGGCTCTCTTAACACATGCATTGGCACCATCATGTTCTCCCTTCCCATGTCTAGCCTTAAAAAAACTTTGGATATGTTGGATATTTATTTTCTTATGTGTCCTACTCAACCAATAAAATATTCTAGCATTCTTGAATTGCCCTGTACAATTATATGACCATATTAGATGTTGTGTTATATGAATTTCTCTCTCCCTTAAATTTTCATAAAAGGTCTTAAAGAAATACTGGACAAACTTTAATGAGTGTAATTTATTATCACTTATATTTAGAAATGGTAATCTCTCAATATTTTTTGATCCTCTTCTATACTATCAAGTGCATGCCTATAGACAATATGAACAAAAATTATTACTTTCACTGAATTATAAAATTGTAGTTGGATCTCATCTTGTGGTGCAAGTGTGTAGTTCTCTGCAAAGTCAATAACTAAAAGTATAATACCAATTGTAAATGTATTCTTGCATATGCAAAATTTTTCATCAAGCAATCTAGAATTTTAAGAGTGTTTCACATATTTAGGTACGACCTTACTCTTGAATTCATTCATAAAATAATGAACACTAAGTTTTTCAGTTATTAGATCACATCATTTTCTAACCTTTCCATCCTTCAATGGATACTTAACGGTTTTAAATCTTTGTGCATCAACTAATTGTTGTCCAAAATCAATTGAAATATTTTCATGCAAACATTCATCTAATAATGTAAGATTTCCACATACATGACATACACCAGAAACGCATGAATTGAAAAGATAAAATTTCTCATTAGGTGGGTTACAAAAAAAACTTGATATAAACTCTTTTATAGTTTGAGGTGGTATATTTATTGTTGGAAACTAAATTGAAACAATTATTGTATTGTCATTGATATCAAACCTTAATTGGTAAGACTATTACTACTTAGGAAAGTACTATATCTTTTTGAGTGTTGCTAAGGCTAAGCAAGCTTGGTAACAATAGCACCTAGGGAAAGGTTGAGTTATCTTGATACTATAAAGTGTACTTGACTATGTTGCACTATGATGAGATAATGTATTATTTATCTTAGTAAGACTAAAGACTAAACTGGTAGGCTTAACCAAGAAAAGAATGGGAAAATCATGTTTAAGTTGAGTGATGTTAGTGTCGACCGAGTTAGTATATGTCAAGAAAAATTATAGTGTCGACCGAGCATAAGTAAATAGCTAAGGAAATAGTTTTAGTATTGACCAAGCATTCTACATAAAGATCGAGTGAACAATCACAATATTGATTGAGCATCGGCAATTTTATATTTGAAAAGAATTTAATTTTGGAGCTGACATTGTTGAATTCTTGGATTATGTAAAATGCGTTGACTTTAATTATTGATTATTTGGGAGCATTAAATGCATTGTAAAACATTTTATTATAAATCTTTAAGTGAATTGAGATGATTCTAGAAAAGGAGCCAAAGAACATGAAGTGGGTAGATTCAATGAATCTGACCTAACCCTAAGATCTATGATTGAGATTGAGCAGCATAAGATGAGTTAACCTAATTGAGGAAAATATAAGGGAGCTTGAACATTATGATATGTATGCACATGGTGAACAGAGAATGTTGGAAGAGGAAAGTTTTATTGACTGAATAAGCAGAAAAGGCTGAAGGAGAAGTGTGGTGATTTCTTGAAGAAAATTTTTGAGCAAATCAGAGATGGAAATGGCAAAGTTTCAAAGTCAGTAAACCAGCATTAGTGTACGAAATCAGATCTGATATTTGCAAAGTGAGTTGTATATTTTTCAGATAATACTACTACTACTTTCTAACCATTGTAACAGTCAAAATCCTTTTAACAGAGGTTGACCTAACAGTCATATGTTAAATCCTTTGAACAAGGTTGCATTCTAATAGAGTGTATGTAAGTCCTATGACTAGGCTCACTTTTAACAAGGTGATTGAAATCCTTTAACTAGGTCACATTTGACAGTGTGTATTGTAACCTTTGACAGGGTTGGCTTTTTACCAAGCTCACTTCAGAAGAGTGAAAATAATAGTAGCATGTTACAAAGTGGTTTTTCCCAAATTGGGTTTCCACTATAAATCCTGGTGTTAATACTTGTGTGAATGTTTAGATCTGAACATTACTATGTTTTACAAGTTAAGTTAGAGCTAGGTAGTGGACTGCATTGTTAGATGTTTCTATTATTGAATCAGTGATGACCGAGTTTGTTTTGGTTTTGGATCTGATTTAAGGATAAGTTTATGAGATTGTTTTATACATCAGGACCTAAGAACAACTGATTCACCCCCCTCTCTGTTGTTCTAAATCATATTAACAATTGGTATTAGATCTAAGTTACTTATTATTAGTGTTTACAAAAATCAAGTTTAAAGGGGCTTGAAGCAAATGATCAGGATGTATAAGAAGGAGGTATCGAAGCTGAACAAAGAAAATTTCCCTGCATGGAAAAGCTTGATGAAGTGGCATCTAGCTGGTATTGGTGACTCTGCAAAGTACTACATTGAGAACAATTATGTCTCACCTGTCGCACCTTTGATTGCCGAAGAAATGAGAGCTAAGCAAGAACATAATCATGCAATGCTACAAATTGCATCTACCCTAAGCTATCCAAAATTTGAGGACATTCAGGACTGCACAACTGCAAAGGATATGTGGGACACTCTTGCAAGGATCTATGGTGGTGACTTGAATGTGCTGAAAGAAAAGGCCGAGAGTCTTAGAGGTAAGTTTGATGAAATGAGAATGCAAGAAGGTGAAAACATTGCACAATATTATGGTAGAATAAAAGAAGTTGTGAATGATATTAGAGGAGCTAATGGGTCTATTGATGATGAAACTATAATTGGGAAAGTATTAAGAACCCTATGTCCTATCTATGCTATTAAGATCTCAACTATTTAGGAATCTAGATGTAACTCTGCTAATGTGCTTACTTTGGAAAGTTTGGTTGGCAAGCTGACTACTTTTGAACTCTCTAATTATGATAATTTCACTATTGGAAGTATTGGAAATGTTGAATCTTCTTTTAAGTCAAAGCTAGTTCTAAACAAGCCAAAGAAAGAAAAAGAAAGATGCATTAGTGAAAGTGAAAGTGAAAGTGATAGTGAAAGTGACAGTGACACTTCTGATGAAGACCTAGAAGATCTAGAAGCTCTTATGGCTAGAAGAATGAGAAGGGGAAAAGGAAAGTATAAAGGTAAATTCCCTATTATATGTTTTGCATGTAATAAAGTTGGTCATATAGCTGCTAGATGTCCTGATAGGAAGGATAAAGATTACGAAAGGAAAAGCAAACACAAAGATAGAAAAGATGACAGGAGCTACCGATGGAACAAAGACTACAAGGGAAAAGGTAAGAAATCTTGTTACATTGTTGAAAAAGAGACTGACACTGATAGTGATGATTTTGAGATTGAGGTAGTTTATGTGGCAATGAAAGATGAATCTAATGAGGATGAGAAAACTGCATTGATATCCTATGTGAACAAGAATGATAAAGGATTATTGACAGTGGCTGTTCACATCACATGATTGGTGACAAAAATAAGTTTGAGACCTTACATCATTACAGAGGTAAAAGTGTAAAATTTGGTAATGATGCACCATGTCCTATTAGAGGAAAAGGTTTGATTAAACTAATTGACAAGATATCTTGTGAAAATGCATATTGGGTTGAAGGCCTTAATTACAATTTGTTAAGTGTTTCTCAACTTAACAAAACTAGTTACCAAGTGGAATTTCATCACAAGCAAGCTAAAATATTTGATGCTGCCAAAGAACTGATTGGAAGTGGAGATCAGACTAGAGGTAATTTGTTCTATCTTGACCTATCTGAAGAAACATGTTTAATTTCACAACTTGATGATATTTGGTTATGGCATAAAAGGATGTGTCATGTTAACTTTGACATTCTGGTAGAAATAAGTAAGAAGAAAAAGGTAAGAGGTCCACCTAGATTAAAGAAACCTAAGAATGTGATGTGCAAGGAATGCCAGTTAGGAAAAATGACAAAGTCAAGTTTCAAGAGCAAATCCTTTACTTCTGAAATTTTTTTAGATTTGGTTCATACTGACCTTTGTGGACCTATGGGTGTACAAAGTTACTGTGGTGCTAGATACTTTATCTTATTTGTTGATGATCATACTAGGATGATGCAAGTGATGTTTCTAAAAGAAAAATATGAAGCTTTTCAATATTTTAAATGAGCTTTGGCTAAGGTTGAAAAGGAGACAGGTAGGAACCTAAAATGTCTTAGATCTGACTGAGGTGGAGAATTTACATCAAATGAATTTAATCTATTTTTCAATGATAGAGGAATTAAAAGATAGATGTCTGCACGTAGAACACCTCCACAGAATGGTATAGCAAAAAGGAGAAATAGATCTATCTTGGATTGTGCAAGGACATTGATGATTGAAAAGAATGTGGCACATAAATATTGGAAAGAAGCTATACGAATTGCTATCTACACTCTTAACCGGGTACAGATCAAGAAAGGTACAAATCTGACACCCTATGAATTATGGCATGGGCATGCACTGAGTGTTAAATAGTTTAGAATCTTTGGAAGTAAGTGCTCTATATTAAAAGACACTAGGAATGGAAAGTTTGATGCTAAGAGTGATGAAGGCATATTCCTAGGGTATTCCACAAAAAGTAAAGCTTATAAGTGTTTGAACTCTAACACTAACAAAATTGTAGAAAGTGTGAATGTCAAAATTGATGAGGATGCAAAAAGAAATGAAGCTGATAGTTAAAGAGAACCAGAAGATTATAGATCTTTTGTGTACATTGAAGAGGAAGAAGAGGCAAGTAATAGACTTGCACTTGATGCCGAGTCTCAGGTAAGCAATGCTGAGCAACAGATAGAAGTTTTCGAGCATCAGGAAAATAGTGTTGAGAGAGAACAAGAACATGCTAAGCTATAAGAAAATGTTCTTGAATATCAAGAAGAGGTTGCCGAGCATTCTGAAGTTGAATCTGAGAATCTTATTGAGGAACATGATGAAATAGAGGAGAGAACAACTGAACCTATTTTGGAAAAATATGTGAGAAGACATCATAAGCCTAAACAGATAATTGGAGACAAAGATACTGGAATCCTGACTAGAAGTAAATCTAAGGATCCAACATGTCTACTATGTAAATTTGAACCGAAGACAACTAGATAAGAATTGGAGAATGAAGACTAGATACAAGCAATGAATGAAGAAATTGACCAGATTGAGAAGAATGATACTTGGACTCTGGTGCTCAGACCTGAAAATAAGAATGTTATAGGAACAAAATGAGTATTTCAGAATAAGATGAATGCAAATGGTGAAATCACTAGGAACAAAGCTAGGCTGGTATGCAAAGGCTATGCAAAAGAAGAAGGAATAGATTATGGGGAGACATTTTCCCCCGTAGCTAGATTGGAAAGAGTAAGAACTCTGCTTGCATATGCTACTTATAAAGATTTCAAGGTATATCAAATGGATGTCAAGTCTGCATTTTTGAATGGTATACTAGAAGAAGAAGTTTACATAGAACAACCAGAAGGTTTTATTGATCCAAATAGAAGACACATGGTGTGCAAATTGAATAAAGGATTACATGGATTGAAGCAAGCACCTAGAGCATGGTATGAGAGGTTGCACAACTACTTGATACAGATTGGATTTTCAAGAACAAATGACAAAAGCAATATGTACATGAAGGATGAAGAAGGTAAAGGTATCTTGTTGGCAAAAATTTTTGTTGATGACATTATTTTTGGTGGACAAGATGCATTATGTAAAAGTTTCTCAAAAGAAATGCAAATTGAATTTGAAATGAGTATGTTTGGTGATATCAAATTATTTGTTGGTTTACAAGTATATCAGAAGAAGAATGGAATTTTCATTACACAGTCTAAGTATGTTAATGAAATACTGAAATTTTTTGGGATAGAAGATGCTAAACCAGTGGGAACTCCTATGGTTACTGGACAAAATTTATCTAAGAATGATGATGCTGTAGAAGTGAATCAAACTCTGTACAGATCCATGATTGGAAAATTGCAGTATGTTGTACATAGCAGACTAGATATTGCATTAACTGTTGGGATTGTGGCAAGATTTTTTGCCAATCCTAAGGAAACACATATGATGGCCATGAAAAACATTATGAGATACTTAAAAGGAACTGCTGACTATGGTCTATATTATAAGATGGATGACAAATTTGAACTCCAAGTTTATACAGATGCTAATTGGGTAGGAAATGTAGATGACAGAATGAGTACAAGTGGTGGAGCTTTCTTTCTTGGACAGAGATTTATCTCCTAGAAAAGTAAGAAACAAAATAGCATTTCCCAATCTACTACTGAGGCCGAGTATGTTGCTGCTATAGTGAACTGGTCAAACTTAGTATGGATAAAATAATTGTTGATAGGCATGAAAGAAGAAATCACTAAACCTGTTGTTATTTTCTGTGACAACACAAGTGCTATCAATATTTCTAAGAATCCAATGATGCACACTAAGACCAAGCACATTGCAATCAAGTATCACTACTTGAGAGAATTAGTACAAGACAAATAAGTCTGAATGGAATATGTGAATATAAAAGAAAAATTAGCAAACATATTCACTAAAGCTTTACCCAGAGAAGCTCATGAGTATTTGAGAAGTCAATTAGGGGTTCTTCCCCTAACTGAGGCTGCCTAGACAAGATAGGAGCACTGCATCAACTGTGCTACAATAGAAAATTTGACAAATTGATGCAGAAGATTGTCACACTTTAGGGCTGACCTAAATTTGTGAACAGAAGAAAAGACAAGGAATCATTCATAAGCAAGATGACAGAGGGAGAGACAATGAGCTACATAGATATTATCTACATCTAATGGATGTATGTTTTAGTTGTTTCTTAGGGATTTTTGTCAAAGAGGGAGAATGTACTGATATGATAACACATGAGATATGATAACACATGATACTTGTTGGGAGTTCCCTTTGATCTTCACTCGTAGATTTATAATTTGAGGGATAACTTAAATAACACTTTGACTCTATCACCAATCCAAAGTCTACAAGAAAGAGGGCCAATTAACAAGGATCAAATAGATCCTCCTACACTTTGAGCCTCAAAGCTCAGGCAGGTGTACCCTTGACTCACTTCTTGAAAGGAGTCTAAAAGTGATATACCAATTTATTCTTTACTAATTGATTTAAGATTCTATCATTTGAATGTGTGTGTGTGTGGTTGACAACAATGAAATACCTCTAGAGGATGGACCAGTGCCTTAACCTAGGTCAAAGAGTCACCCAATTACATACGTCAACTAAACACCTCAATTTAAACATAACTGAATCCAGGATAAGTGCTTTGCCTATTACCCTTCTCCCTCAGACACAAGGACATCAGATTCTTGCTTGGTTGCAAACTCACTGAACCCACCTAAAAGACTTTAATCCTAACTTTGTTAGGAACTCAGAGATGACTTCACAATACTCTTTGTTTACCATATGCTAATACACTTTCTGACATTAACATATATGAGCTTAGAACCAAAATAAGAAGACATACACAAATGCAAGATTGGGACTCAATAACATTCTCATTAATATATTCAGAATCAACATACAATCAGAATAACACAAAGATAGGAAGAGACACAAAATCTAAATCCTCTATCAGTAAAACACCATTAACAACCAGCTGGGACCAAAGAAAGTTTTGGAACCCTTACTAAATCAAAAATTTTGCAACTTATACTCCCTAGTCATCTTGGAATTCTCAAAGAGAATGCAACAAGCTATGGATGACTTAGGGTTAGGGTTTCAACCACTAAACCCACTAGAAATGGTCAAAAATTAATTGCAGGGGAAAAAAACCAGGAAACCAGGAGAAAGAAAGATCCCAGAGTGATCCTCAATCATGAAAATCTCACTGAGAAGGTACTGAGAATCATAGAAACATCCAAAATGTCAACCCCACAGGCCATCTACAACATGCCTCAAGCACAAAACTGCATAGTACAAACCCTACAGATGATCACTCAACACCCTGGACCACACTACAATAGCAAGCGCCACAAAACCAATTGAAATCAGCTATTAAAACCATAAATTCTAGTACTTCCTATCGCTAGAAACCCTTCAAAAATTTGAATTTGAAAAACAATGGTCATTCTATGGCACTTGCAGCAAATCGGTGGTCCACGTTCAAATCTGAAACAACTTTAAGTCCTGATTGTTAGATCCTCACTTTCACGATCTTTTAAATCTTAACTCAACCCATCACCCTAGGTTTACCCTCTAGCGACTATGCGACAATGCTTTTCTTATTCATAGGATGAAAATCTTAACCCACCAGTTAACTCCGTGACTTAGTGACAAAAGGAAACACTAACCTCGATCTCACATTTGGTGAACTAGCGACAAAAGGGTTTCCACTAGTTCGTGAAATATTTTATCTATCTGCTAGAAAATTTGGTAGTTATGTGAATGCTTGTTCACTGAACCACCACTATTTCACATGAATGAGTGAAGCCTTGGAAATTTTTTGGACCGCCAAAAGATTCATCAGAACCACTAAGCCTCCACTTGGAAGATCAACGACCATCTCATCTTTGCATACCCATCTGAGATTCCACCAGATTATATGCCTACCATAAGATGAAGAATCTTCTCCCCACTTTGACAACCCCCTAACATAAAACAAAATCAATGGTCGTCAGAAGATCTTAGGCCGTTGACACACTCAATGAGATCATACGCCGTCTGTCGATTCTCTGACAGGATCAGGACCCTCTAACACATTTGAAAACCAGGTCCCATTGACAACTGCCAACATGTTCATACATGGACCAACTAGAAGCCGCCAAATATTCCTACGTGTAATCGGACCCACCTATAGTCTTAAAGAGAATCAACGGCTGTCGATATACCACTGCATTAAAGGTAGAGCATGTTTCATCAATGGTATAACAACAACCACAAGATTAAAATGAACTTTAATCCACCTGAATGCTAAGAAGACC
Source organism: Chamaecyparis obtusa (assembly GCA_027943335.1). Taxonomy (NCBI): domain Eukaryota; kingdom Viridiplantae; phylum Streptophyta; class Pinopsida; order Cupressales; family Cupressaceae; genus Chamaecyparis; species Chamaecyparis obtusa. The sequence goes on along the minus strand of BSBK01004181.1, from coordinate 859,951 downwards.
GGTCCCACTGACAAGATTTTGAGTCATTAATAGGTGGACCAATGAGAGACTACCAAATTAGAATACATGGCAAGTGGACCCGCATGAGAAAAAGGTTACGTCGTGGAAATGGATCAATGATTGGCATAAGATCTCAAGCTTCTGACACATTCCTTGAGCTTTAGTGACAACTGTTAGATGTAGATGTCATCAGAAGACCGGGCCTAGAAAAAATTAAAGCCAAACCATAGGAAATATTAAAACGTAGGACTTAGGCTTTTGAAAAAATTAAGCGCTGGGGACTATAGGGAAATTATTAAAGGCCGCCGAGGTAAAGACTTAGGAAAAATTAAATGGGGCTGACCTAAAATATAAAGCACATGCAAATTAGGACCTTTAAGTGACTAGAAAAAGTAATATCAGAATAGAATAAGGCCAGGGTTTTCAAAGGGTTTTTCCATGTAACAACTAATTTTTGAATTTTTTGCTAATGGGTTTTAGCCAAAGACATGAAAAATGACACAGAGACTAGGGGAAAGACAATGAAGCCATGAAATTTTTTGTACATGCTAATAGTGGCTCTGTCTAGGGATGTATGCCTCCTGCAGGCATAGCAAGGACTTAGAATCACTGGTTTAAAGCAGACCATCGCACTGGAAAATTTGTACACAATAGGGAACAAGCAAGGTAGAACAAGCAATAGGACCAAAAAATGACAGACCAGGACTAAACAGGGCAGGGGCAAGCAACTATTTATAGAATTTACAATTTTTATAGATGTAACTACTGCTCATGGAAAATAGAATACCTTCAATTGAAGTATTTCTTCAAGAATTGTCCATGAACTGGCAATTCCTAAATATCACCATTCAATTCCTTGACAATATATGAATCTTGACCCCATTTCTCATGAATTAGATATGGCCCTAACTAGATTGGATCAAATTTACCATATTTTCCCTTATCCTCCATTCTGGCATTCCAAATTAATACCAAATCACTAGGCTCAAACTTCTTGTCAACAGTCTTCTTATCATACAAATTTTTAACCTGCAACTACAGTTTGGCATTCCTTGCAACTGATTCTCTTCTTGTCTCATCTAACCTAATGAGGTCCTCAATTCTCAACTGCATCTCATCATCTATGTCATCATCATATAGTTTCACAAATTTATACATTTCCAATAAATTATTCTAAGGCATCCTTGCACGAATTCCATATACTAGGTCAAATGGTGCACAACCAATTGCCCTCTTCATAGTTACCCTACCAGCCCATAGAGCTAATGGCAGCTTTGAATTCCATGCCCTCTTATTCTTTTCAAGAATCCTCCTTAGGATTTTAATCAAACTCTTATTAGTAGATTCTACCTAACCATTTCCTTGTGGATGATAAGGTGAGGAATTAGAAATCTGAATTCCTAAACCTTTGCAAAAGTCCTTATATTCAATAGACCTGAAGCACATTGCATTATCACTTACTATTCTCTCAGGGAAACCAAACCTTGTAACAATGTTATTCATCAAAAAATCAATTACCACCTTACTAATTGCATTTCTTGTAGGTATAGCCTCTACCCACTTTGTAAAGTAATTAGTGGCAACTAAGATCCATGAGTGTCCTCCACTAGACTTGTTTGGTATCTCCCCTATGAAATCAATTCCCCATTGTTGGAAAGGAGCCTGAACTTCTACTAGTTTTAATGGCATGTTACTTGAAAATTTAAGCTTACCAGAGAACCTTTGACAAGCATCACACCTCCTCACCAACTGTTTTGCATCCTTGAAGATTGTGGGACACCAGAATCCTGCTCTCAAGATTTTATGAGTAGTTGTTTTACCCATATAATGTCCACCACAAACTCCCTCATGCATTTCTTTCAACAACTTGTTAGCCTGATCTTTCAATTACATACTTGATGGCCTGTAATTTCAATGTCCTCTTCTGCTTATCATTCATATTATCTGGACATTTCATGTTTCTCAAGTAACAGATGATATCTTGATACCAAATACAATCATCCATATCACATGTATAATCCATTTCAGAATGATTTACCTAATTTGCATCAAGATTGGATTGAGCCATCAGCTTTGCCAATCCTTGTCCTCTAACCAACTTAGTAATCTAGACTTCAACATTGAATTCTTGGATCCTATTGATCCATCTGTATCTTCTTCCAGACACCTCCTACTGTGAGAAAATATCCTTCACAACTGCACTTGGCACAAAAGCAATCACAACTGCCCCCATCAAGTAACACCTAAAAGCCTTGATTTCCTTCACAAGTGCATATGCCAATTTCTCATTTATGTCATACTTCAATTCAGTAGCCTGCAAAGATTTACTAAAAAATGCAATAGGCTGCTCAAAACCATCCTTATTCTTTTGTAACAAAACTACAGCAATAGTGTGAAAAGATGCAAAGGAAAAGATATGCATTGAGACATTATAATTAGGTGCCTTAAGCATTGGTGCATCTTTGATAGCTTGCTTGATATTTTTCAAAGCCTCATCAGGCTCACCCTCCCACTTGATTGCAGATCCCTTCTTCAACATCTTAGAAATAGGTCTAGTAACCTCAGCAAAGTTTGTCACAAACCTCCTTAAGAAATTGACCTGACCAAAGAAGGACTGAATCCCCTTAACATTCTTTGGCCTCTAAATTTTATCAATGGCTGCTACCCTATCAAGGTCAATTCTCACTCCTTGCTTCCCAACTAATTGGCCAAGCAACTTACCTTCCATGATACCAAAAACATTTCCTTGGGTTTAGAGAAATGCGAAATTCCAAGGCCCTCACAAATATTTTTTCTAAATGAATATAGTGATCTTCTTCCTTCTTGGAATAGGCAGTTAAATCATCTTGATATACAACAAGGAAATCATTTATGAAATCTGAAAAGGAAACTTCCATTGCCCTCTAAAAAGTAGCACCAACATTTGTGAGACCAAAAGGCATTCTCACATAAACATATGTCCCCCAAGGTGTTGTGAAAGTTTTCTTGAATTGTTTTGATTCTTTTGCAGTGACTTGATTGTAACCAGAGAAACCATCCATCATAGACATCAATTCTGATCTGGTCACTCTCTGAAACATAGCTTCCACATTGGGCAGACAATAGTTATCCTTTAATGAGCTGATGTTCAAATTCCTGAAGTCCACACAAAGCCTGATGTCACCATTCTTTTTTCTCACTGGAACAAGGTTTGAAACCCAAGAAGAGTACCTTATAGGCTTGATAATGCTAGCATCTCTCAATTTCATCAACTCTTCTTCCATCTTGGGTGCCAAAGTGAGATTAATAGGCCTTTGTTTTTGCTAGAAAGGTTTAGCATCTTCTTTTAATGGAATAATATGCTGGAACAAATCCTCTCTATAAACCTTTAGGTCATCATATGACCATGCAAAAACATGCCTAAATTTTCTCAATAATTAAATCAAAGATTTCTTTACCTCTTGAGATATATCTCTACCAATGTATACCCTCTTGGGTGCTTCATGTGTTCCAAGATTTATCTCCTCTAGATCAGCATGATCTTCTCTTTTGATATTCTTTTGAACTCTATCCTAGTTATCAAAGATAGTCTCCAAAACAACAAGCCCCTTGGGTATCTTGTTAGTTCTAAGCTGAATGACCTCATTGCCAAAGACAACCTCTTTTCCTTCTACTGACTCAACCAAGGCTGAACAATCAAATTCCTGACCATGATAGTGATCCTCACAATTCATAAACTTCAAAATATCATTATCATCATCAAAAACTTGCCAATTCTCAATATTGTTTGGTATACTAGGCCTAGCCTGAATTTCAACTTTAGAGATATAAGAAAAAGTAATATCAGTGGGATTGATTGTAATATTAGTTAACAAGTCAGCCATCTTATTGTTACTCCTGTCCTTCCACTCAATATTGAAGGCATCAAAATGTTCAATCAAATCCCAAACTGCATTCCTATATTATTTTAACCTCTTGTTCTTGGAAGCATATATTGATCTGACTTGGGACACCACCAACTCAGAATCACCAACAACACTTATGCATTTAATACCATGTTTTTGTGCCAACCTCAGTCCTAACAACAAAGCCTCATATTTTGCTATATTGTTGGTACAAAAGAAATTGAATGTGAAAGAAAACTTGTAGGTGTTTCCATCAGGACAAATAAGTAAGATACCTACTCCTACTCCATCTTTGCAATTTGCACCATCAAAGTAAATTACCCACAAATCATCCTTCACAGAATTAGCACTTACCTCAACAGAGATAGGTGACAAAGTAGGTTCATTTTCAAATACAGGGATCTCTTCCCTAAAAGAATTAATATCAATATCCACAAAACATGTAGTTTCATTATCAATATTTCTCTCAATCATGTGGCATACCCTTGGCTCTCGTTCAATCTTGACAAATTGACCATCAATCTTGAAAGTGGCATAGGACAGATCACACTATAAACTTCCACACATGTCATCACTCCACCTTTTAGATAGTAGCATCCCATAATAAGGAGGGATTTCCACCACCAAAACACTCATTGTTAACTCTTTCTCTGGATATGCTACCAGCCTATATGGCATTGCATTGATAGTCACAATAACTGGTACCTCCCTCTGATCCATTGCACAACATCTTCCTTGAACTGTATCAACTTTAAGGCCCAACTTCTCCATGATTTTGAAAGGCATAACAGTATTAGAGGCACCACTATCAATCATACAATTTCATAGTTTCATTCCATTCACAAGAACACTTAAAAAGATTGGATCAATATTTTCAAGGCTAGCATTGACATAACTATCCAAATATATTAGAGGAATTTGAGACACAATTCCCTGAGTAGCAACACCTTTCAAATCTTTATCCTGAGATCCATTGCATGCAACACCGTGGTTATGAACATTATCTACCCATGCAATAGCTTTGTCTTTGTGTTTAGGGATCCTCAACAATTCTGACAATGGAACCTTAACTATAATTTGGGACAATATAGATAACATATCAACAAGAGTAGAAGAAGGAATCTTAATCTGCACCGCCTTACTATCCTTTTTCTTATCTGATACATTAGGTGTATTGGCCACCCTCATTTTTTCAATCTTAGCCATTGTGTTAACTAGCTTCTCAATCTCACTAGAAAATTTTTCAACTCCAACTCCCTTAGGCTCACAATTCTTACCTTTTACATTCTTGAATTTCACCATGTCATCACCTTTTGATTTGTTCTCATTAGTCTCTCCAGAGTTGGTACTCTTTATGAACATTCCTGTAGCTTTCTCATTTGTATTCCTTGCCACCATGCCTCTAGTTTACACTTGAGAAATCATTTCTGCAGTAATCCTATCCATCTCTTCTCTAGAAGGTCTTCTCAAATTCACTGGCTCAGAAGGAGAGTTCATGTTACATGTTTTCTTATCAATGTCTTCACTATTAGAAAAAAATTCTTGATGAAAAGGGCCTAATTTTGTCTCTTCAGATTTACATCTGCCTCTTCATCAAAATTAGAATCATCTTCATTTCCTAGATATGAAGAAGCCATGTTGCATCCAACATCATCTTGATCTTCTTCTTGATCTATCTCCTCATTGCCACAATCCTGACTTGTAGCCATAGAGTGTGCAACCACACAATGATCTGTAGAATGAGGGGACTGGCATGCAACATAGCAAGGTACATCCTCCATGACATTTATTGAAGCCTTTTGTAGAGGGTCAGGGACACCCTTATCATTGTTTCCTCTTACAGCAGATACAATAGGCTTTCCATTCTTCCATTTGGTGTTGTAGGGGTAGTTCTGCAATCTATTTTGCTTATTGAAATTGTTGTTGAACTGAGGCCTTTCATTGGTAGGAGAACTAATGTTCCTATTTTTAGGTGCCTTCAAATCCTTCAATGCATTGAGCACCTTATCCAATTTATCTTCCTCTTGCCTCCTAGCTCCAACATTCTTATCATTTTCTTTTTTATATTTCTTGTCCCCAAATAACTTAGGGTCATCTCTCTTTCCACCCAATTTCCCTGATATTTTCATATTATTCTCAATATTGATAGCAATCCTAAAAGCATCCCTAAGAGTTCTTGATTCTTTGTCCCTCAACAAATATCCCATCTTTCCATCAAATGCATTGAAGTATGTGGTCAGACAGACATTGTTATCTAACCGCATAACTTGGAACAACTTATGCATAGCCTTCTGAAATCTCATGTTGAATTTAGTTGCAGACTCATTCTAATTTTTCCTTATGGTATTGAATTCATTCAACATAAAACTAGCATTAGGCCTATCACCATACTGCTCTTTAAAACATCTCTTAAAATAATCCCAAGTATCAATACATTTATCAGGAAGTCTCTTGAACCAATCTCTAGCATCCTCCATTAGAGATTGAACAAACAATATCATGACTACATCCTCATGCTCTACCTCATAATCATTAAGCATATCAACAAATAACATAAGATGCTCCTCACAACTAATAGCATTATTACCAGCAAACCTAGGTACCTTATCTCTTATATCATTTGGAAAAGCATTCGGGTAACCAAGAATTCCATCAAAACTAATTTTCCTATAGCCTTCTAATTGCATAGGTCTTCTTTGAAAACTTGAACTAGTGTTAACCCTAGGATCAACATTAGCATTCATATTTCTATCTACATGTGCATTTGACTGTTGCCTAGGATCAGCACCTATCCTAGCAGATGAAGAAGGAAATGAACTAGTAGCATTACTAAGTGGAATAGTAGTAGTCATAGATGGCATACCTATTTTAGTAGCAGATGGACCAAGAGCATTAGCTGATGAAGCCTTCAAGAATTGGATCTTTCTTCTCTTTTCTACAATGGAAGCTTCAAACTCAGCCTTCTCAAGTTCTCTTGCAAGTTTCTCATCTTCTTTTCTCCTTCTTTCTATTTCTGTGTCCTTATTTGAATTGGGTGGTAGGACCCCTGGTATTGTTAATGATCTATTTGTTTGATGTCCCACCATCTTCTGATTTCCTTTCTCACCAATGGAAACAATAGTCCTAGTGATCTCATTTCCATCTTTGTCTTTAGGCAAAGGAACATAACTTTGCACTTGTCTAACCACAGGGCCTTCCTTATCAAATTCCCGATCTTGCAGTAAGCACTCTTGCTCACTCCTCAAAGCCTCAAGATCACCAAAAATATCATGTTGCAAAGTCTTAGGAGTAGAAGCAAGCATCTTGTTTCTCTCCTTCATTTCATTAATCTTTCTAAGGAGAGATTGTCTTTCTATTAGAGCATTCACTTTTTTAGCCTCTCTCTCCTCTTGTAACCTCTTATGTATGGCATCCTACTCTACCAACTGTAACCTTAGTTCATTTAAATCATCAGGATCTACCATAATGTCATCAAAACCTAATGACACATCCATATCAGAAAGATTTTGATATGGGAAGTGCACTTGCCTAGGTGTCATGGGTTCTCTTCTAAAATTATCTTCATCAAGATCTAAATCAATCTCCAAACCCATCTCTCTAGTTTTTTCATCTTGACCTGTAGGCAATGGACCTTTGTCCTAAAATACAACCTCTGGGGTATCATAAAATCTATCCACAGAGCGACCACCATCTAAAATAGAAACTCTATCCTGTGAACCTTCCTCACTTGAGGAAACATGTGGTGCTCTATCTCTAGTACTTCTCTATTCTCTGATGGGAGCACTAGTAGACTCCCCATTCCTTCTAATCCAACTCTTCTTCCCCTATCTAGGCAATTTCTCTAGAGTGACCTCCGAATTCTTTCTGACAAAGGACCTAGTATTCATTCTTTTATCCATGATTTATAGCTTATAGCATTGGTATAAACCTTTGACTCACCACCCACCTAGATGGGAAATCTTTACTTGAAATACAACAGGAAAACAAGAGTTTACTTACAACCTTTTATATCCATCTAGTCAACAAAAGATTTTTACTTTAAGATGTAGCCCAACCAGAGATCTTAACAGATATGTTTTTTCATTGTTGTTCTCCCTAGTAGAGTCACCATTTTGTTGGGAGTTCCCTTTGATCTTCACTTGTAGATTTATACTTTGATGGATAACTTAAATAACACTTTGACTCTATCACCAATCCAAAGTCTACAAGAAAGATGACCAATTAACAAGGATCAAATAGATCCTCCTACACTTTGAGCCTCAAAGCTTAGGCGGGTGTACCCTTGACTCACTTCTCTAAAGGAGTCTAAAAGTGATATACCAATATACTCTTTACTAACTGATTTAAGATTTTATCATTTGAATGTGTGTGTGTGTGGTTGACAATAATGAAATGCCTCCAGAGGATGGACCAGTGCCTTAACCTAGGGCAAAGAGTCACCCAATTACATACGTCAACTGAACACCTTAATTCAAACACAATTGAATCTAGGATAAGTGCTTTGCCTATTACCCTTCTCCCTCAGATACAAGGACATCAAATTCTTGCTTGGTTGCAAACTCACTGACCCCACCTAAAATACTTTAATCTTAACTTTGTTAGGAACTCAGAGATGACTTCACAATACTCTTTTCTTACCATATGCTAATACACTTTCTGACATTAACATATATGAGCTTAGAACCAAAATAAGAAGACATACACAAATGCAAGATTGGGACTCAATAACATTCTCATTAATATATTTAGAAATCAACATACAATCAGAATAACACAAATATAGGAAGAGACACAAAATCTAGCTCCTCTATCAGTAAAACACCATTAACAACTAGTTGGGACCAAAGAAAGTTTTGGAACCCTTACTAAATCAAAAATTATGCAACTTATACTCCCTAGTCATCTTGGAATTCTCAAAGAGAATGCAACAAGCTATGGATGACTTAGGTTTAGGGTTTCAACCACTAAACCCACTAGAAATGGTGAAAAATTAATTGCAGGGGAAGAAACCCAGGAAACTAGGAGAAAGAAAGATCCTGGAGTGATCCTCAATCATGAAAATCTCACTGAGAAGGTACTGAGAATCACAGAAACATCCAAAATGTCAACCCCACAGGCCATCTACAACACACCTCAAGCACAAAACTGCATATTAAAAACCCTACAGATGATCACTCAACACCCTGGACCACACTATAATAGCAAGCACCACCAAACCAATCGAAATCAGCTGTTAAAACCATAAATTCTGGTACTTCCTATTGCTGGAAACCCTTCAAAAATTTGAATTTGAAAAACAACGGTCATTGTATGGTGCTTGTAACAAATCAGTAGTCGATGTTCAAATCTGAAACAACTTTAAGTCCTGACCGTTAGATCCTCACTTTCATGGTCTTTTAAATCTGAACTCAACCCGTCACCCTGGGTTTACCCTCTAGTGACTATTAGATAGTTCTTTTCTTATTCACGGGATGAAAATCTTAACCCACCACTTAACTCCGTCACTTGGCGACAAAAGGAAACACTAACCTCGGTCCCACATTTGGTGAACTGGTGAGAAAAGGGTTTCTACCAGTTCATGAAACATTTTATCTATCTACCAAAAAATTTAGTGGTTATGCGAACGCTTGTTCGCTGAACTACTAAAACAATTAGAGAATTGCCACTATTTCACATGAATGAGCGAAGCCTTGGAAATTTGTCAGACCACCAAAACATTCATCAAAACCACTAAACCTCCACCTGGAAGATCAACAACCATCTCATCTTCACATACCCATCCAAGATTCCATCAGATTATATGCCTACTATCGGATGAAGAATCTTCTCCCCACTCTGACAACCCCCTAACACAAAACAAAATCAATGATCATCGCAAGATCTTAGGCCTCTGACACACTTGATGAGATCATACACCATCTGCTGATTCTTTGATAGGATCAGGACCCTCTTACACATCTGAAAACTAGGTCCCACTGACAACTACCAACGTGTTCATACATGGACCAACCAGAAGCCGCCAACTATGCCTACATGTAATTAGACCCACCTGCAGTGTTAAAGAGAATCAATGGCTGTCGCTATACCGCTGCATTAAAGGTTGAGCATGTTTCATTAGTGGTATAATGACAACCACAAGATTAAAATGAACTTTAATCCACCTAAATGCTAAGAAGACCTGTCCCACTAATAGGATTCTGAGTCATTAATAGGTGGACCAATGAGAGACTGCCAAATCAGAATACCTAGCAAGTGGATCCGCATGAGAAAAAGGCTACGTCATGGACATGGATCAATGATCAGCATAAGATCTCAAGCTTTTGACACATCCCTTGTGCTTTAGCGATAATCATTAGATGCAGATGTTGTCAAAAGACTGGACCCAGAAAAAATTAAAGCCAAACCATAGGAAATATTAAAACATAGGACTTAGGCTTTTGGAAAAAATTAAGCTCTCAGGACTATAGGGAAAATATTAAAGGCTGTCGGGGTAAACACTTAAGAAAAATTAAACAGGGCCAACCCAAAATATAAGGCACATGTGAATTAGGACCTTTAAGTGACCAGAAAAAGTAATATCAAAATAGAATAAGGCCAAGTTTTTCAAAGGGTTTTTCCATGTAACGACTAGTTTTTAAATTTTTTGCTAAGGGTTTTTAGCCAGAGACATGAAAAATGACATAGAGACCAGGGGAAAGATAATGAAGCCATGAAATTGTTTGCACATGCTAACAATATTGAAAAACCAGAGTTGATGAGCTGATGGAATTAAAAGGAAAGAGGGATATGAACTAAAGATAAGGATGATGAACTGAAATGAAGAATCAGGATAGAGGGAGATCTGAATACTTCTGATGGTCACAGAAGTGAAGCTTACAGGATTCTGAATCAGAATGAAGCTAAGGATATTATAAATAATTTTCTGATGGACATATAAGATTTTGGATTGATTGGTAATCCATGTGTTATTCAGGTGATATCATATGGTGTTTCCATCAATGCCAAGGAGGGAAATTGTTGGAAACTGAATTGAAACAATTATTGTATTGTCATTGATGTCAAACCTTAATTGGTAAGACTGTTGCTACTTAGGAAAGTATTATATCTTTTTGAGTGTTGCTAAGGGGCTAAGCAAGGTTGGTAACAATCACACCTAGGGAAAGGTTGAGTTATCTTGATACTACAAAGTGTACTTGACTATGTTGCACTATGATGAGATAATGTATTGTTTATCTTAGTAAGACTGAAGACTAAATTGGTAGGCTTAATTGAGCAAAGAATGGAAAAATCATGTTTAAGCCAAGTGATGTTAGTGTTGACTGAGTTAGTATATGCTGAGAAAAATTATAGTGTCAACCGAGCATCAGTAAATAACTGAGGAAATAGTTTTAGTATTGACCAAGCGTTCTACATGAAGACTGAGTGAACAATCACAGTATTGACCGAGCATCAACAATTTTATATTTGAAGAGAATTTAATTTTGGAGCCGACATTGTTGAATTCTTGGATTATGTAAAATGTGTTGACTTTATTTATTGATTGTTTGGAAGCATTAAATGCATTGTAAAACATTTTATTGTAAATCTTTAAGTGAATTGAGATGATTCTAGAAAAGGAGCCGAAGAACATGAAGTGGGTAGATTCAATGAATCTGACCTAACCCTAAGATCTACGATTGAGATTGAGTGGCATAAGATGAGTTAACCTAATTGAGGAAAATATAAGGGAACCTGAACATCGTGATATGTATGCATGTGGTGAATAGAGAATGTTGGAAGAGGAAAGTTTTATTGACTGAATAAGCAGAAAAGGTTGAAGGAGAAGTGTGGTGATTGCTTGAAGAAAATTTTTGAGCAGATCAGAGATGGAAATGACAAAGTTTCAAAGTCAGTAAACCAGCAATAGTGTATGGAATCAGATCTGATATTTGCAATGTGAGTTGTATATTTTTAAGATAATACTACTACTACTTTCCAACCATTGTAATAGTCAAAATCTTTTTAACAGAAGTTGACCTAACAGTCATATGTTAAATCCTTTGAACAAGATTGCATTCTAATGGAGTGTATGTAAGTTCTATGACTAGGTTCACTTTTAACAGGGTGATTGAAATCCTTTAACTGGGTCACATTTGACCGTGTGTATTGTAACCTTTGATAGGGTTGGCTTTTTACCAAGCTCACTTTAGAAGAGTGAAAATAATAGTAGCATGTTACAAAGTGTTTTTTCCCAAATTGGGTTTCCACTATAAATCCTGGTGTTAATACATATGTGAATGTTTAGATCTAAACATTACTATGTTTTACAAGTTAAGTTACAACTAGGTAGTGGACTGCACTGTTAGATGTTTCTATTATTGAATCACTGATGATCGAGTTTGTTTTGGTTTTGCATCTGATTTAAGGATAAGTTTATGAAATTATTTTATACATCAGGACTTGAGAACAACTGATTCACCCCCTCTCTTTGTTGTTCTAAATCATATTAACAATATTTATACCACATTCCTGCAACATTTCATTAGTATGCATGGTAGAATGTATATATACAAAAATATCATAATGATAGAAAAATTAAACATGATTTTTGCAACAATAGGTGATTCTTTCCTTATTAATCCTTACATACCATAATTTACATTTTTCAAACTATCTTTGACTAGAACTAATAGTTAACACCTTATCATCCAAAAATTCTTTATATAATTCAGTTTGAGTCATATCCAAAAGGTGTTTTGGATTAGGATCATGAACTTTTGAACTGAATCTTAATTTAAGAACATCTCTGACATTAGGGGATACTCTTATAATATTGTGCCAAAAAATTTCAATCAAAGTTTTGACTTCACCAGTAAGTTTCATGTCAGACCTCAGGAGTTTTCCACTGAAGGTCCATAAATGGTTTGTTAGATCACTTTCAAAGTTAACTCTTCTCTTTAAATATTTTGTTAAAGTTTTATTATGTATATGAAGATATCCACTTATGTTTGAAATCATTTTTTTATCAGTAGTAGTTTTGTTTAATAAAGTTGTTAGTTCTCATCGTGCCACATTACTATCTTTAGAACAAATTTTCTTTCCAATTGTGTCAAAGATACTAGAAATAATTGATACAAATTGTTTTAGAGACACATCCTTTGTGAGGCCTCACCCTAGACCCGTCATAGTGTTTCCATTATTTTTATGGTAGACCTAGTGATTGGCTTAACATTTTGATTAGTCTAGCATATTTTACCCTTTTGACAAAGATTTGATTTCAATGGATTGAAATACATTATATTTTATAATGCTCTCTGTACTTACAATGTTGACTTTATGATACATTATGACTGACATTATGATGATTGATTTAGATGAAATACTAAGATGTGCAATTAGGGAATTTATGTCGATACGAGTCGTTAAAAAAATGAAAATCAAGAAATGAATTAGGTTGAGATGTATATTTCATTTCAGGCTAAAAGTTAGGTGATAAATTATTGATGACTATTTTATGATATAAATATGAATTCTAATTTATGGTTATTTTGAGAAACTAGGAAATGGAGATTTGATTCGATTATGATACGATGAGATTCCTATTATGAATTGAAATGTTAATTACTTAGGTGAAGTTTATGAGTGTCATGATGACATTTAATTGCAATTGAATATGTATGCAATGTTTATGTTTCAAGTTTAATTTAGTGATGAATTAAATATATTCATGATGAGATTTATGTTACTTATAAATGAATGATTATGCCTTGTGAAAATGTTGATTTAATTATGATTGATTACTTGAGAATTATTTGATTATTAATGTTATAAAATTACATGTTTTATTTCCTTGGACTGCTGATATTGGACTTGAGTGTGCAGGGAAATAGGCCATGGTAAATTTGGGGAACCATCATAGAGACTAATGTGAAAATCTATTTCAACCAAGGTTGCTTCTAGTGAGAAGCCAAAAACCTCGTTGTAATGTGTTTAATTTGTAAAAGTATGATGCAATAATTTATTTGATTTATTTATTAATTGTAAATGTGTTTTTGTGAGAATGCCCAAGTGGATATGCCACATGGCTTGTGACATGTCTCTTTTTGTTTGTGTCACTAGACACGTGTGTGTACTTGTGGCCATGACATGTCCACTTGGGGATTGGTTGAGCACCAACCTAGGAAGTTACCCTTTAGGATCCCCATGTAAATCACTTGGTTAGGGAGCTTGAAGTGTTGTCATATCTTTTAATTTCGAAATTGAGCTTCTTATGGGTTTTTGGGAGCCTTAAGAGGTGTCTAGAGAAGAGTTTAGGCCATTTTTAGTTGCCCACTTGATATACCATAGGGTAAGGGTCATTTTTCACCATAAGATAACCTTTGGTTGACCAAATGACCCATCCAAAACTTGGTTTACCAAGATGGACGAAAATCAACTTTTGGGACCAAGTTTTGGAAATCACCACCCACTAAAAAGGTAGTCCTTATCCCACCTTTTTAGCTTACCTTTGTAAGAGACCAAATTTAGAAACCATGCAAGGATCTTAGGGAAGACCACCCAATAGGAATGCAACCTTATCCATAGGGGTTTGGGTGGAGGCCTTTTTAAAGGAGACTCTTCTTTTGGAAGAGTTTGACACCCACTCTCCAGATTTGGAGACTTAGCTACTTTGGAGAACCTTGGAAAGTGGAAAGCTCTTCATCAAATTTCCTCCATAGCTTGGATCAAGGTTGGTGGTTTTCATCATTCTTTTCCTATTCTTGTTTTCATGTTGCTCGAGAAAGAGCTCTCTTGATTGATATTTCCTTATATGCAAAATTTAGCTATTATTCCTCTTGTATTGTATGTGTTGTAAGCTTGATAATTTTGTGATAATGGAGGATAGGTTATTTCTTAAATGTTGTAGTTTTATGTTTACTTGTGTTGTAAAAATGTGGTTATGTTTATTTTCATTTATGTGTTGTAGCATTTTGTTGAGGGAGTTCTCAAGGCCATACTCACCCTTGGGAGGGAAGAGTAGCCTTGAGGGTGAAGGAAATTGTTGGGACATTCAAGAGTGTAGAGTCTCTCCTTGGATAGGAGAGGGATGAACATGGATGTATGGGCTCCATGTAGCCATCTTGATTTTATGTTTTGTTTATTGGGGGTCATAAGGATTTTTTGTGGAGATTGTGTTTGTGGAGGGATATATATGATGAGGAAGGCAAGTGATGGCTTAACTCTCATCAAGAGATGTGCTTCTCCTCTTGGCTTTGGTTCCACCTTCACCCTATTTGATTCATGTTGTGACTCTTTATGATAAACTTGGAAGGGAGATTTCTTGTAATTTATGTTTCATGTTGTTGTGTTTATGGGTTTGCATGAGTTTTCTCCTTGTCTTGTGATGGTTCCCCTAGGGCTTCTTAGAAGCCTAGGTTGGGAGGTGAGCTTCCCATGACCCTTCCATAAAATTTATTTGCAGGTTTGTAAAGGCTATGATCTTGTGGAAAAAGACTCTTGGAGAGGACTTCTTTGTTGAATATTGGAGCAATGGCATTGTGTAGATTGGAAAACTTGATTTCCACACCAAAACTTGTACATTTTATCTTGTATTAAGTTTCCTTTGAGTGTTGAATGAGAGTATCTCATCTCTCCTTGTAATAGATCTTCTTGTTCAAATTTGTGATGTAGTAGTTTTGAAAAGATCTTGTATTGAATTTATGGTTTCTTTCAATATCAGATTGTAGGAAGACTATGAACTTGTTATTGTTTCATGGATTCATTGGTATAATGGAAATGTGTTTCATTTCATTGCAATATAAAGGTTTTGTTGGCTTATGATGAAAGATGTAGAGTATTTTTCCCTCATTGTTAAATGGCATTCATATTGAGATAGAAATGAGGAAACTTTAGATAATGAAAAGAGAGTTATCAAAATATTATAATTCTTGTATTGAGGTCATTGTATGTAAATGTTAATTGGTTTCAAGAAATGAATAAATCTCTATCTCTCACCCTCTATCTTGAAAAGTTAATTGATAACTTGATATGTTGTTTTGGTTGAGAAACTAATAGTTTAGTTGTGTAAATGAATAAAATTTAGATCTTTAATGCATTACTATAGAAAACTATAATGTTAGAAATGAAATCAATTTTAGACCAACTATACCTCCTATAGTAAACTAAATCAACAAATTAGATTTTGGTGTAAAGGAAAAGTGTTTGAAATTTCAAACAAGTCAAAAAAAAAAAAAACTAAGGAAATGGGCAAATGGAGACATACAGGTCTCTGGAAAATGTATGGAAAAATAATTCCCATACATTTCCTTGCCATGGTCATTATAATAATATATAAATTATCTACTTGTATTCAAAAACAAATAAAATATATAAAGGACCCCCACTCTCTTTCATTACTTGCCCCAAAAATTGGGAGACCAGTCATGGCAATTTTATTTATATGTTGTTTTAGCCAAAACACTTTCCAACAAAGTGTACTTGGCTAGCCCATTTTTTTTAATGTAGCTTTTCCCATGACAAGCTACCTTAACCTATCCCTATGTGAGTATTTGGGCTAGGTTCTTGTGCTTTGTATGGGGTGGGACACAAACTCCCTTGTCCCCATCAACTCTCCTCTCCTTAGTTTCTTGCTAGTGTATTTGTTTTAAGAAATAAAAGGCTGCCCATTCCTTACCCTATGTGAGCTTTGCCTTGGTAGATGGATCACCTTTTTGGTGGGTCCCCCAAGTCAAGTCAAAGCTGCCCTTGTCTCCCTAAATCAACGCATGCTTCTAGGATATTATTTTGGTAGGATTTATATTAAGTTTTTCTTATTATTGCTGCTCATCTTTGACAAGCATTTTTGTGTATAGGAATGTTAGCCTAGCAAGTAGATTAGTAGGGTCTAGAAGGGCTAGTCTTCGTAGAGTTTTATAGGGTCATGATTAGGACTATATATAGGTTTAGACTTAGTCTCTTGTTATTAATTGATCTATTAGCTATTAATCATTTTTAGTGATTAGTCTTTTTTTTGGTTTATTATTTGAACCATGGTTTAATATTTTCGTAGTCAAGCTATTAATAAAGTAATGTGTTAGTTTCAAGGTTTACTTTATCTTAATGTTATAGAGTTAAATTTATGTTTTTGATTATAGTTAGTAGGATTAGTAAAATTGATAGTAGGTAGGGAAATTTTATAAGGATTTCGATTATTAATCCATTTCTATTTTTTAGATAATAATGTTAATTTGTGCTCTAAGGTTTAGAGTAATAAAATTAATTTGAAATTAATGGTGTTATGGATAACATGTCCTAGATTGAACCAATGTTATTGTTACCCCAATTTTCATGTGCATGCAAATTTGGCTAAAACCTATTCCAAAATCTCTATTTTCACCTTGCCAAGCATCCCTAAAAATTTTGTGGGTTTATGTCCTTCCTTCTGGTCTTTGCAATTTGTTTCATTCCCTGGTCTGCAGGTCAAAATATTTGAAAATGTAGCTGTTGTGCCAAAAACCCTAAGTAACCCTAATCTAGTTTCTATTTTCATGTTACTTTTTCTCGGCCACTTAAGTCCTCAAAAAAAAACCCATGTGCGCTTTATTTTCATTGGTTGGTCACAAGTTCTCTAAGTTCTTCGGCGGTTACCCCTTTTATTCGGTGATTCAATGACTACATTGGTTCTCTTAGTCGCCAAATGTTTGGCGGTTAAGTATTAACATCCCATGACCCAGTGAAACAACTAACCTTTCCTCAGTCACATATTTTCTAAGTCTTTTGGTGGTCACTTTAGTGGGGTCCCAGTCAGGAAGATCCAATGGTTGTTGCGGGTTCACGAAGGGTTTTTCTGACACTTGCAGTCTTGTGATAGCCGTCGATCTTCCCTTTTGTATAGCCCTTCATTTGCTAAGTGGGTCCACTACCACATCATTCTCTGTGGAAGCTTTTCATTGGTTGGTTGGTGATGATTTGGAAGTTCAGTAGAGAAGGTCCAGAGGACTATGTAGCTTTTAATCCAACGATTGGCGCATGATCTCATAGAGTTTTTCTAACACATGAGATTATGAGCTGACCGTTGATCTTGATTTGTTGTCAGAGCTTCATTCA
Organism: Chamaecyparis obtusa; assembly: GCA_027943335.1. Taxonomy (NCBI): domain Eukaryota; kingdom Viridiplantae; phylum Streptophyta; class Pinopsida; order Cupressales; family Cupressaceae; genus Chamaecyparis; species Chamaecyparis obtusa. The sequence continues at coordinate 842,003 of BSBK01004181.1, read as the reverse complement.
GTGGGTCCTTTATTTCTGATGTGCTCACATTCAATTAGTTGCTAGGTGCATAGCTAGAATATGTCAGTGGGACCATGTCAGAATGTCTGCAGGGATGTCAATAGGACAAAGATCAACAGTTGGCGTATCTTCACATAGCCCTTTCCTGACACATGCGATCTTACGCTCATCGTTTGATTTTCCAAATGTTCAGCTTTGTCAGGTGGGTCCAATGCCAGGTCAAGGTGGCATGCTCATTTTTCATTGGTCAAAGTAAAGGGGAAATCTATGGGATCATGTTGCCAGGTGTGCTGATGTGCTCAAATATAATTGGTTGCCAAGTGCTGATGAAAACTTCCAAGTGGACCGATGTGTCAGTGGGGTCAAGGCTTAATGAAGATCTATGATGGGCGTATGATAAGAAGGAATATTTGATGGTCATGAGATCATGCACCCACCATTAGATTGGAATCTTAGTTTGAGTGGGTCTGTTGTCAGAGCTTGCTGAGGTGTTTGCTGATGGAGCGGCCAAAGAAAATAAAAGAATGCCAAGTGGCATAAATGGGCCCAAGCTTGAAAGGATTTCCTAAATGAGACAAGTCTTCAGTTGCATGGTCACTGAATGACTTAAAGGAAGAAGGTCTCGAGGTGGTCCAAATATGTTGACATGTCAATTTGCTCATTTTTCATTGGCCACTAACTTCCACGATGGTTTTGACTTGTCAGCAGGGTTTTAAAGTTGTTTCTCAGCGTATCGTGGCCATTCATTTGCCACAAAATAAAAGGATATTGACGGTCACATTTTAAAATGACTGGCTAGCCATTAAATTTCAAATTCAAATAGTTCTAAGAGGGTTTTTTGCCAATATTTGATTTGCAGGCTCCAAGCGGTGAGGTAGTTCAGAGAATTTATGTCTCCAGGACATTTGTAGTTAAAGGAGGATGATGAGGAAGTCTGGGCGGCTGTCATGGGTTGATTCTTGTCTTAGAAAAGTATAGACTTTGTACAGGAAAGTTGATGAATCCAGGTTGCTTGTGTGCAGGTTGATTTCAGTATAGGGATGGGCATGCAAGCTTAAGGTCTGATCAGCCATGATGTTGTAGAGATATATTTATGATCAGAATTGATAGCTAGGATTTTATTATTGTATTGTAAAATCTATAACCCTAGTTAGGTTTGGCTCCTACTTGTTTAGAGGAGATGTATATATTTTATTTTTGGAGCTTTTGAGCTCAGAGTTGGACAATTGTAAAAGAATTTCCTATTTCTTTTGGGTCATCTATGGTATTTTTTATACACTAAGTTTGCACCCTTGTTTCAAGCTCTCTTGGTCTTGAAAACCTAGTATAACATGGGAATCATCTCCAGGTGTGGGGCCTATTCTAACTGAGATGAGACCTTCAGGTTCTAGTCTGGTTCCTCTTGGATAATCACCTTAATTTTCTTCTAGACATGAAAATTAAATCTTTTGAGGGAAAGGGATAGAAGGAATGCTTGAAAGGGAAATGACTTGAAAGCAAACTACCTACTAGGTGATACACCAAAATTAGGGTGTGAATTGTAGCATAGAGGTATGGGTCCAATGAAGGACTTAGGTCTAGGAGATCACAACTCATTGAATAGGCTTGCATAAGTAATTCATAGGAGGGCCTAAACAAATGACACAACCTATGACCTGCAAGTAGACATTCACTTCTGCAACTCAGTGTAGGATTGAGACAAGATGGTCAGGGGGTTGAAGTATACCCACAAGAGCCTTCAAATCAAATCAAACATAGTAACACACACAGTTACAAAAAATGAGAGGGATCAGGAACCCTAAATATCACTGAAAACAAACATATACTTCAATTCACTAAGAGAAAATTTAGATAGGGAAGCATAGGGACATGAAGAATTGTCACAAAATACCTCTACAATATTTGAATTATCAATGAAAGATTTACAACTGTATAAGCTAGAGGGTAGAAATGATACCGCAGATGACCCTTAAGAAAAGTAAAAAATTCTTCTATAATTGTCCAACTCTTAGCTCAAAAGCTCCAAAAATACAATATATACATCTCCTTTGCATGCAGGCAAGAGTCAAAAATCTAACTAGGGTTAGAGAATTTTGCAATATGATAACAAACCCTAAATCAATCAATTCTAATCATAAATGTTACTTCTGCAAATATCTCAACTGATCAGATACTTCTTTGAGTGCCCCTCCCTGTACTTTACAATCAGCCTGTAGGCAAGCAACCCGGACTCATCTACCTCTCTTGCACAAAGTCTTTCCATGAATGCACTGATTTAGTAGTCTTAGAAAACAAGAAATGACCAAAGATGGCCCCCCAAACCCCTGTCATCATGTTCTTTCAACTACAGACATCCTAAAGACATAAATTCTATCTACCCACTCTGTCACAAATGACTATTGGATCGAAACCTAGCCAAAACCCTGTAAAGCAATAAATTTGAATTTGAATATTAATGTCTAATAGGTGGCGCCATATTTTCCTCCATTGATGGCTGATGTTTAAATTTCAATCTCCTTTTAAAAAATTACCATTAGATCTTATTTACTCAGGAACTGTTCATCTACAGAATTAACCTCAAGTTCACTTTGGGTTACGCTTTCCCTTCAGTCATGGAGTCATTTAAACTTTTAGTTAAACCCAGTTAAGTTTGGTGAAGATGGAAAAGCTCTTAGTCATAGATTCATGGAATACTCTTAACCCTAGGCCTAGAAACACCACATGTCATTCTTTTATTCTCCCTTGACTGCTTTGTAGGCATACACCTTCGCAAGCTCTGACACGGTCCCATTGTAGCTTAGATTCCAATCTAATGGTGGGTGCATGATCTTATATGTTAGAAAGATCCCTTGCACTTTTATGCTAGCCATAGATCTTATTAAACTGGGACCCTTCTGACAAATGGACCCACTAAAATCCTAGTCATCACCATGTGGACCAATCAAATGCTTCACACATCAGCCCATTTGACAATGTGGACCCACGACCTGTAGAAGGAGCATCAGATAGTTATCACAAGATCAAAAGGGCTTGAAAGATCCCTTGTGATCAAGCAACAACCGTAGATCTTCAGTCTACTAACATCCCTGGAGATACTTTGACACGGTCCTACCAAAAGAGCCCAGCTTTCATCTGACCGACTAATGAAGAATGAGCATGTTAGAAACTGAGGACCCACCTTACAAAGCCTGGAGATAAAGTAAGATCAATTGTAGGTGCATGATCTCATGTGTCAGAAAATCTCCTTCAGATCATGCACCACCCATTAGATCAATGTCGACTAACAACCTACCGGGCCCATGCTGACACGGCACCACATCACCAAGTCTTAACCAATCACAAATGCACAGCTCAAACTACATGGCAGGACCCACTAACAAATGAACTCAGCAGGTGGGAAGATTGACAATCATCGTAAGATTGCATGGAATCTTTTGAGGCCATGACATCATGTGACAATTGTCAAATCTAGAATCTTGGCTTGGCCACTAAACTGAGACTGCCTACTGAAATGGTAACCACTCACGGGATCACTAAATGTTAAGGGGTTAACCACTAAGAATCAGAGATTTGGCGACTGAAGGATTTTAAAATGCACATATGAAATGAAGGGACTTAAGTGGCTGAAGAAAGCAACAAGGAATTAGAATGAAGGCTTAGGGTTTTTAGGGTTTAGCCTATAATGGCTAGTTTTATGAATATTTTAAGGACTTTTCACCTAGCCAGGGACCTAGAAAAATTTGCAGAGACCGAAGGGAAATAGATAAAGCCATGAAATTTTTTGGAGCTTCTCATAGGATTGAGGAGATGAAGGTCTGACATAAAAATCAAGGCCAAATTTGAATGGAAGGAAAATTAGGGCAACATTTTGGCAATTTTTGCTAGATGTCAGCCTGCTAGACATGGAAAACTAGTGGCCTAAATGCAATTCATTGGGCATGGGGTCACTACAGGTACACAAAACTTTGACAAAGACAAACTTGTGCACAGGCACTTCTTGAAAAGTAGGAAACTAACCTAGAAATAGGAAGAAAGTAGGAAAGCATTTTTACAAAATTCACAAAGAGGGATTAACCTCAAAATAGGGCTTCAGGTGGAAACCATTGTCTAATATTGGCAAGGCATCTCCTTCAAGATTTGATAGCCAAAAAGCATTAGGCCCCTTGCACTCTACTATAACAAATGGTCCACCCTGAAATGAGTCAAATTTTGTATGTCTGCCAGGCTTGGATCTAAACTCATCCCACTTGAGGACTGCATCCCCAACTTTGAAATTCTTGACTCTGGCTCTTTTATCAAAGCTTTTCTTTGTCTGAATCTGATGGAATTCCATATCTTGTATTGATTTGTCTCTGAGTTCTTCTAACTCCATCAACTGAGCATATCTGATCTATAAGGGCTCTCCTTCATCAAATAGGGCATATTGAGTAGCCAAGTCCAAAGCTAGCAATTCAACTAAGATAGACAACTGGCCTCTTTTCCATACACTAGCACATAAGGAGAATTCCCAATGATCTTCTTTGGAGTGATTCTTTCTAACCATAAGGCAAACTTGAGTTTAGTATGCCAATCTCTCTGGTTGTCTTGCAAAGTCTTCTTGATTGTCCTAATCAGGTTCTTATTTGTTGATTCTGCCAAACCATTGCCTTGAGGGTAATAATTTGAACTAGTATTTAGATAGATGCCATTCTTGACTGCCCACTCTGAGACTTTGAGGCCTGTGAATGCCAATACATTATCTAAAATTATGGAGTCTGGAGTGCCAAACCTATGAATTATGTCATCATAAAAACTCAACACAACATTGTCATTGGCTTCTTTTAATGCAACTTCCTCTATCCACCTAGTGAAATAATTTTTTGCAGTGATTATCCACTTATGTCCTGCACTAGATGGAGGATTAATTATTCAATGAAATCTATGCCCCACTTCATGAAAGGTTTCTCTGTTCTGACTGGCTGTAAGGGCAAGGCTGCAAGACTTTCTATTCCTACAAAAATGATACACCTGATGCACTTCCTCACATACTCATGACTATCCCTAAAGATAGATGGCCAATAGCATCCAGCCCTCATGATTTTAAAAGTAGTAGTCCTAGGAGAAAAGTGACCTCCAAAAGGTCCATCATGAAACTCAAATAGGACATCAACTATCTTTTCTAAATCTATACATCTTAAAAGGACCCCACTGTGATCCTTTCTGAAAAGAACTTCATCTATCAACACAAAAGGAATAAATTGTAATCTATAATACCTCCTTTTTGCTAAATCTAGATCTGCAGGACATTGTCCTGTCTTCAAGTAATTTATCATATTAGGCAACCAACTTGTTGCATTGGCTTGTTCTTCTATAGAATGCACCACTAGAGATGCATCTACTTGCTCTAATTTCTTTGAACTCTCATCTGATGCCAAGTTCTCACAAAGACCTCTTCCTCTAACCAGCTTGGTAGTTTAAATATCTATGTCATATTCCATCACCTTGGTGATCCAACCAGCTCTTTTCTCATTTAGGTCTTTGGAAAGAAAAAATTCTTTGACACTTGGATGAGTAATCTTCAAATGTACCTTGCTATGGGTCAACAAATATCTGAACTTTTTAAGGCTCTTCACCACAACAAGTACATGTTTTTCTACAAAAGAGTATCTCTATTCATATTCTTCTAAACCCTTGCTAAAGAAAGCAATAGGCTGCTCCAACCCATCTAAATTTTCTTGGGTCAACATTGTAGACATAACATCATGATCTCCACAAGCATAAAGGATAAAATCCTTACTAAAATTTGGGTTTAGGAGAGTAGAGGCTTCTGTTAAGGCCTGTTTGATAGCTTGGAAATTATCCTTTCCTTCTTTAGTCCAGCTGAAAGTTGAATTCTTCTTTAGCATGGTTGTTAAAGGCTTGAGTAAATCTGCAATGTTAGGCAAGAACCTCCTAACAAAATTAATCTTTCCTATGAAAAATTGGAGACCTTTCTTTTGATGTGGTAGGGATAGCTCTAGGATAGATGCAATTCTCTCAAGATCCACTATGATTCATTCTTTGGATACTACATATCCCAACAATTTTCCTTCATGAACTGCAAACACACATTTCTTGGGATTAAGAGATATCCCAAATTCTCTACACCTTTCAAAAATCTTCCTCAAATGTTTGATGTGATCTATTGCATACTTTGAATAGACAGTTATGCCATCTAAGTAGACTAGCAGAAACTTGTACATTAGGCTCTTAAAGGCCATATCCATTGCCTTTTTGAAAAGTAGCACCTGCATTGGACAAACCAAAGGGCATCTTTTGATAAGCCATGGTTACCCAATTGGTTGTAAATGTAGTCTTATATTGATACTCTTCATGCAATAAGATCTAATTGTATCCTAAATAGCCATCCAATAATAAAAATCTCTTGGACCCAGAGATACATTGTAAAATTTGTTCCATTGAGGGTAGTGGATGGCAGTCCTTTAATGAGGCCCTGTTAAGATCCCTGAAGTCAACACACAACCTTAGCTCCCCATTCTTCTTCCTGACAGGAACAAGGTTGGAAACCCAACTAGTATGCTTAATGGGGTAGATGATACCACTTTATATTAGTTTGAGTACTTATTTATGCATAAGTGGCTCAAGCTTGGGATTAACAGGCCTTTGCTTTGCCTTACTGGTTTGGCATTAGGTTCTAATTCAATAGTGTGATGAGCAAGGGTAGGATCAAAATATTTGAGGTCCTCATACTACCATGCAAATACATCATTGAATTCCTTGAATAATTGGGTATAAGCTTGCTTTCACAATTCAGTGTTCACTTTTCCAAATTGTAGGCTCTTACCTAGTTCCAACTCTAGCTCAACACAATGTTCTTGTTGGACTACTAGGCCAACCTTGCTTCTCTTAACTTCATCATCTTTGTTAAAGAAAATATCTAAGGTGACAAGACCTCTAGGCATCTTATTGGACTTAAGTTGTATCACTTGGTCACCATAGTTTTGTGATAGCCTATCTTGATTATGCTCTGAAAAAACATCTTCTTCAAACAAGAATTGCAGAATTTGTTCATCATTGTCAAACACTTGCCAATTGACATCATTATTAGGAATAGATGGTCTGATAATCACTTTGATATGTTATTGATCTACCTCTTTTGAAACACTATTTGGAATATCATACTGAGATCCAACAATAGCTAACCTATCTGCATTTTGATTTAGTTTCCTAGGGATAGCAACAATATTGAAAGCACAAAAATCTTCAATTGTATCCCAAAATCTATGTTTGTATGCTTTCAAAGTGTCATTTTTGTTTAGACTTGTCCCTCTTACTTGGCTAATAACCAACTCACTGTCACCATAAACTTTTAAGGCCTTAAGCCCTCTTTTCCTAGCCCACTCTAGTCCATTGACTAGACTTTCATACTCTGCAGTATTGCTAGTGTAGGAGAAATTGAATCTAAAGGTAGTATAATACCTTTCACCTTTTGGGGACACTAGAATAGTACCACCACTAGAACCATGTCTACTTCTAGCTCCATCAAAAAATAGTTCCCATACCTAATTATTCTGATCCTTTGAATCAGTGTCTTCTTTGAGGAGGCTTGGCTCTATTGATCCACTTTCTTGTATTAAATAAATTCCCAAACCAAAATTCAAGATTATATTTTCTTGGGCCTCTAAAGCTCTTTCATCTAGAAGAATGTTAGGGATACTCTCTATTTTTCTACTTGCTTCACTAATGGTTTGGAAGTCATTGTTATCAAATATAGGGTAGTTTACATTGATGGTATTGGACACATATGGTTCTATATGGTGTGCTACCAATGGTTCTGACTTGATGGTGACCTTGGTCCCATACCTTGTATGAAAAATCATGTGAGACCAATCAAAAGATAGGTAGCCTCCTATTTTGGCTGTAAACTCCCTTAACAAACATATAGAAAATAATGCAGGGATATCTATGATATATATATCAAGGAGGATGGAGAAATTAGGACTAGCATGTAGGATCAGACTGGTATCCTTGGGCACACTTATAGTATTGACTAAGGATCCATCAAGTTGTATGACCTTCTTTTGGAAGGGCTCATATTTTAGTCCTATTTGGTTAGCTACTTTCTTGGGCATTACAATGCTAGTAGCTCCACTATCTACCATATAATTATGCACTAAAGATTTTCCAATAATTAGAGATACATAAAAGGGAAATGGCTTTGAATTCCTACCTTGCATGATATTGTTCTTGGAGTTGCTACTTGGGGTCTCCTTTTCTTGATCAGTGTTAACCAACACTAGCTTTGCAGCTTCTTTTGTAGGTTGAGGAGTTGCTACCTCTGTTATGGCCTTCTTCAAAATTTCAGGTTGTCTTGGGAGAGTCAAAGAGTCCCACATAGACATGGTAACATTCACCTTCTTCATGTTGTCTACAATATTAAAAAGTGTCATAGTGTGTACTCTTTATTGTGCTTTTACTATGATGGACTCCACCTCTTTGGAATGTTGGCCTTCTTTGCTTGTGATGACAGGAGCCTCCTTAGGTATGATGGGAGTAAATTGTTGCAGTGGCTCTACAGATGTGGTGGCTTTGGCATTAGAATCTTCTCTCTCCATGTCTTGAGATCTTATTTTTGCTCTTGTATAGGCAAAAAAAGCAACTTCATCATTGACTCCATTGAAGTCTGGTTCCTCCCAACTGAAAAGAGCAGTCTCATGCTCTTGTGACTCTTGTTGAGGCACTGATCTACTAGATGAAGCCTCTGCTTGAGCTTGTGAGGCATTTTGAACCATTAGAGCTTGGTTCATCCATCCATTTGAACATGTAGCCTAATTATGAGGCTGATTACAAGGAAAGCACCATTCATTATCCATAGCCACATTATTTTGACTAGGAACCATATCCCTCACTGGATTTGTAGAATTGAGGGGTGCAGGGTTATATGGTTGGAATGGTCTTTGATTAAAACCTTGCCTTTGTCCTTGATACCCTCCTTGGTATGGTGGCCTATTTTGTTGATAAGGTTGTCTTTGATTTTGATATTGTTGATTAGGACCTTGGCCTTGTGTCTGAAAGGGTGGTTTGATTCCTTGACCTTGTTTTTTCAAATTTGTAACCTCTTTAGTTGAGGTCTGCAACAAGTTTGTCATTTCTTGTTGACTTCTTTGTTGGTTGTTCTTTATCTCTTGTAGCTCTTGAGAGAAACTTGTTCTCAGATCTTGATCACTGGTACTAGCCTGAGGTGTTAATATGGTGGGAATAGGAGTAAATGGGGGTACTTGTGCAAGTGCAATGGGTTGAAGACTAGAAAGATGGGCATTGGTGGACTTCTAGCAATCATGCCTACTTGGATTAAACAATTTTCAGCCCTGATAGCTATATCAAAAGCTTGGGGTAAAGAAGTACCACCCATGGACTGGATCATGATAGAAATTTGACCATTCAGACTTTGCAAGTAGTAGAGGAAAGCATGGTCAGTCGATGGCCTCACAGAGGCTAGAATCCTATTCCATGTTTTGAGGAATCTACTATTGTAATCTATCATTTTCTCTTGAGGGTCTCTTTTAATGGTTGTTAACTGTTCTACCAGAGACAAGTTATCTGATTTGTCCTCAAAATGCTTACTTAATGCATTTGCTAAATCATCCCATGAAGTAATAGAACCAATAGTTAGAGTCCTAAACCATTGAAGAGCCTTACCTTTTAGAGAGGCTGCTAATAATTTTGTGGCCACATCCTCTTGGGTAATATTGTGTATGTTGCAGATGGTGGTCACATCTCTTATGTGTTCAAAAGAAGTTGTCTGCCCTTCAATAGTGAAATTAGGTATAATATTTAATGCCACCAAGGGCACATCATGATGTTGAGCAAAGGCTAATGGAATCCCTTGGTTGAAAGGTGCAAAAGCAAACTATCTATCCATTGCAGGAGTTGTGATTTGAAGATTGACAACTATGTGGGTTGTATTTGATGCTGGACTTGAATCTTCTTCTAGATCTCTAGTTAGAGATCTACCTCTTCTTCTGAGATAAAAGGGAAAAGATCTCCTTTCTGAGGCATCAGGAGGTGTTGATTGAACTCTCCTTGTAGGGCATGTTCTTTGAGTTGACCTACCTTTGTGACTTCCTTTTGAGGGCAGCTCTAAAAATTTAGTGGGCTTTGAGCTTCTAGTCTCAATATTTATCATAAACCTTAAACAAGGTTGGCTTGGATCTTTGAAATTAGTGGAGTCACCAGATATACCTAATGAAACAACTTCTAAAAGCCTATATCATTTAATCTATATATCAGAGATAACATAATCTTCAATAATGAACTTCTTTTGTGGTCCCACTGGGCGTGCCAGAATTGTTATACACTAAGTTTGCACCTATGTTTCAAGCTCTCTTGGTCTTGATAACCTAGTATAACATGGGAATCATCTCCAAGTGTGGGACCTATGCTAACTAAGATGAGACCTCTAGGTTCTAGGCTAGTTCCTCTTGGATAATCACCTTAATTTGCTTCTAGACATTAAAAGTAAATCTTTTGAGGGAAAGGGATAGAAGGAATGCTTGAAAGGGAAATGAATTGAAAGAAAACTACCTACTAGGTGATACACCAAAATTAGGGTGTGAATTGCAGCATAGAGTGATGGGGCTAATGAAGGACTTAGGTCTAGGAGATCACAACTCACTGAATAGGCTTGCATAAGTAATTCCTAGGAGGGCCTGAACAAATGACACAACCTATGACTTGCAAGCAGACATTCACTTCTGCAACTCGGTGTAGGGTTGAGATAAGATGGTCAGGGGGTTGTAGTATACACACAAGAGCCTTCAAATCAAATCAAACATAGTAACACACACAATTACAAAAAATGAGAGGGATTAGGAACCCTAAATATCACTGTAAACAAACATATACTTCAATTCACTAAGAGAGAATTCAAATAAGGAAGCATAGGGACATGAAGAATTGTGACAAAATACCTCTATAATATTTGAATTATCAATGAAAGATTTACAACTGTATAAGCTAGAGGGTAGAAATGATACCATAGATGACCCTTAAGAAAAGTGAAAAATTCTTCTACAATTGTCCAACTCTTTGCTCAAAAGCTCCAAAAATACAATATATACATCTCCTTTGCATGCAAGCAAGAGTCAAAAATCTAACTAGGGTTAGAGAATTTTGCAATATGATAACAAACCCTAAATCAATCAAGTCTGATCATAAATGTTACTTCTACAAATATCTCAACTGATCAGATACTTCTTTGAGTGCCCCTCCTTGTACTTTACAATCAGCCTATAGGCAAGCAACCCAAACTCATCTACCTCTCTTGCACAAAGTCTTTCCATGAATGCACTGATTTGGTACTCTCAGAAAACAAGAAATGACCAAAGATGGTAGACTAGACCCCTGTCATCATCTTCTTTCAACTGTAGATGTCCTAAAGACATAAATTCTATCTACCCACTCTATCGCAAATGACTATTGGATCAAAACCTAGCCAAAACCCTGCAAAGGAATAAATTTGAATTTAAATATTAATAGCTAATAGGTGGTGCCATATTTTCCTCCATCGATGGATGATGTTTAAATCTCAATCTCCTCTTAAAACATGACCGTTAGATCTTCTTATTTACCTAGTAACCATTCGTCTACAAAATTAACCTCAAGTTCACTTTAGGTTACCCTTTCCCTTGAGTCACAGATTCATTTAAACATTTAGTTGACCCTCGTTAAGTCTGGTGAACATGAAAAAGCTCTTAGTCATAGATTCATAGAATAATCTTAACCTTGGGCCCATAAAGGCCACATGTCATTCTTTTATTTTCCCTTGACTGCTCTGTAGGCATAAACCTCGACAAGCTCTAACACGGTCCCACTACAGCTTAGATTCCAATCTAATGGCTGGTGCATGATCTTATATGTCAGAAAGATCCCTTGCACTTTTATGCCAGTCATAGATCTTATTAAACTGGGACCCTTCTGACAAATGGACCCACTGAAAATCTAGTCATCACCACGTGGACCAATCAAATGCTTCACACATCAGCCCATCTGACAATGTGGACCCATGATCGGTAGAAGGAGCATTAGACAGTTGTCACAAGATCGCAAGGGCTTGGAAGATCCCTTGTGATCAAGTGACAATCATAGATCTTTAGTCTACTGACATCCCTATAGATACTATGACACGGTCCTACCAAAAGAGCCCAGCTGTCGTCTAACTGACTAATGAAGAATGAGCACTTCAAAAACTGAGGACCCACCTGATAGAGCCCGGAGATAAAGTAAGATCAATAGCGGGTGCATGATCTCACATGTTAGAAAAGATCCTTCAGATCATACGCTAGCTGTTAGATCAATGTTGACTGACAACCCATCGGGCCCTGCACCCTGACATGGCACCACATCACCAAGTCTTAACCAATCACAAATGCACAACTTAGACTATGTGGCAGGACCCACTGACAAATGAAATTTTTAGGTAGGAAGATTGATGATCATTGCAAGATCTCATGGAATCTTCTAAGGCCATGAGATCATGTGACAACTCTCAGATCTAGAATCTTGACTTGGCTGCTAAACTGAGATCGCCAACCGAAACGGTAACCGCTCGTAGGATTGCTAAATGTTAAGGGGTTAACCACTAGGAATTGGAGATTTGGCAACTAAAGGATTTTAAAATGCACATATGAAATGAAGGGACTTAAGTGGCCAAAAAAAACAACAAGGAATTATAATGAAGACTTAGGGTTTTTAGGGTTTGGCCTATAACAGCTAGTTTTATGAATATTTTAAGGACTTTTCACCTAGCTAGGGACCTAGAAAAAGTTGCAGAGACCAGAGGGAAATATATAAAGCCATGAAATTTTTCAGAGGTTCTCACAAGACTAAGAAGATGAAGGTCTAACATAAAAACTAAGGCCAAATTTGAATGGAAGGAAAATTAGGGCAACAGTATTATTCCTACCCTCTAGCTTACATAGTTGTAAATCTTTGATTGATAATTAAAATATTGCAGAGGTATTTTGTGACAATTCTTCATGTCCCTATACTTCCTTGTTCTGATTATCTCTTAGTGAATTGAAGTATATGATGTTTTAGTGATATCTTAGGGCTCCTGATCCCTCTCTCTTTCTGCAACTATTGTGTGTTATTGTGGATGATTGGATGTGAATAATTTTGTGGGTATACTTCAACCCCCTAACAATCTTGTCTCATTCCTATGCTGAGTTGTAGAAGTGAATGTTTGTTTGCAGGTCATAAATTGTGTCTAAATCCTTAGTAATGCTATTGTTTGTGAAATCCTCTTTTTCCCTGAATAGCCTTTTTCTATTGTAGACCCTTCTATGAAACACTCATGTAAGCTTATTGAGTGAGTTGTGACCTCCTAGATCTAAGTTTTTCATTGATTTCATCCTCTATACTGAGATCCAAACCCTAATTTCATTGTATCACCTAGTAGGTAGTTTTCTTTCAAGTCATTTCCCTTTCAAGCATTCCTTCTATCCCTTTCCCTCAAAAGATTTACTTTTCATGTCAAGAAGAAAATTAAGGTGATTATCTAAGAGGAACTAGCATAGAACTTGGAGGTCTCATCTCAGTTAGCATAGGTCCCACACCTGGAGATGATTCCCATGTTATACTAGGTTATCAAGACTATGAGAGCTTGAGACAAGGGTGTAAACTTAGTGTATAACAATTTTGGCATGCCCGGTGGGACTACACAAAAGGAAATTAATTGTTTGAAGATTATGTTATCTCTGATATAAAAATTGCATAATACAAACTTTTAGAAGTGTTCTATCAAGTATATCTGGTGACTCCATTGATTTCAAAGATCCAGGCCAAGCTTGTTCAAGTTTTATGAGAAAGATTGAGACCAAGAGCTCAAAGCCCACTAAATTTTCAGAGTTAACCTCAAAAAGAAGTCATAAAGGTAGGTCAATGCAAAGAACATCCCCTATAAGGAGAGTTCAATCTACACCTCCTGATACCTCAAAAAGGAGACCTTTCCCCTTTCATTTCAGAAGAAGAGGCAGATCTCTAACCAGAGATCTAGAGGAGGATTCAAATCCATCAGCAAATACAACTCATATAGTTGTTAATCTTTAGATTCCAACTCCTACAATGGCTAGGCAATTTTCCTTTGCACCTTTCAACCAAGGAAGTCCCTTGGTGTTTTCTCAACATCATGATGTGCCCTTGGTGGTACTTAAGAGTATACCTAATTTCACAGGTGAAGGGAAGAAAACTACTTTTGAACACATAAGAGATGTGACCACCATCTATAGCATACACAATATTACTCAAGAAGATGTGGCCACAAAATTATTAGTGGCCTCTCTAAAAGGTAAGACTCTTGAATAGTTTAGAACTCTAACTGTTGGTTCTATTACTTCATGGGATGAGTTAGGGGATGCATTAAGTAAGCATTTTGAGGATAAATTAGATAACTTGTCTCTAGTTGAGTAGTTAACAACCATTAAGAGAGACCCTCAAGAGCAAATGACAGATTACAATAGTAGATTCCTCAAAACATGGAATAGAATTCTAGTCTCTATGAGATCATCAGCTGACCATGCTTTCCTTTATGACTTGAAAAGTCTAAATGGTCAAATTTCTATCATGATCCAGTCTATGGGTGGTACTTCTCTACCCCAAGCTTTTGATGTAGCTGTCAGGGCTAAAAATTATTTAATCCAAGGAGGCATGATTACTAGAAGGCCACCAATGCCCATTTTCCCTAGCCTTCAACCCATTGCAGTTGCACAAGTACCCCCATTTACCCTTATTCCCACCATATTAGCACCTCAGGCTACTAGTAGTGGTTGAGAGCTAACAACTAATTTCTCTCAAGAGCTATAAGAGATAAAGAATAGCCAATAGAGTAGTCAACAAGAGATGACAAATTTGTTACAGACCTTGACTAAAGAGGTCACAAATCTAAAGAAGCAAGGTCAAGGAATCAGACCACCATTTCAGCCACAAGGCCAAGGTCCTAATCAACAATATCAGAATCAGGGATAGCCTTATCAACAAAATAGGCCACCATACCAAGGAGGGTATCAAGGACAAAGAAAAATTTTTAATCAGAGAGCATTCTAACCATATAATCCTCCACCTCTAAATTCTGCAAATCCAGTGAGGGATATGGTTCCTAGACAAAATAATGTGGCTATGGATAATGAATGGTGCTTTCCTTGTAATCAACCTCATAATCAGGCTACATGTTCAAATGGATGGATGAACCAAGCTCTAATGGTTCAAAATGCCTCACAAGCTCAATCAGAGGTTTCATCCAGTGTATCAGTGCCTCAACAAGAATCACAAGAGCATGCGATTGCTCTTTTCAATTGGGAGCAACCAAACTTCAATGGAGTCAATGATGAAGTTGCCTTTGTTTCTTATACAAGAGAAAAGAGAAGAGCTCAAGACATGGAAAGAGAAAATTCCAATGCCAAAGCCACTACGTCTGTAGAGCCACTATAGCAAGCCAATCCCATCACACCTAAGGAGGTCCCTGTCATTACAAGTAAAGGAGAATAGACTCTCAAGGAGGTGGAGCCCATCATAGTGAAAGCACAACAAATAGTACACACTGTGACACCTTTCAATATTGTAGACAACATGAAGAAGGCAAATGTCACCATGTCCATGTGGGACTCTTTGGCTCTTCCAGGACAACCTAAAATTTTGAAGAAGGCCATGACAGAAGTGACAACTCCTCAACCTGCACAAGAAGCTATAAAGCTAGTGTTGGTTAACATTGATCAAGAAAAGGAGGCTCCAAGTACCAACTCCAAAGGAAATGCCACACAAGGTAGGAATTCAAAGCCACCTCCCTTTTATGTATCTTTAATCATTGGAAAATCTTTAGTACATAATTGTATGGTAGATAGTGGAGCTACTAGCACTGTGATGCCCAAAAGAGTAGTTGACCAATTAGGACTGAAATATGAGCCCTTTCAAAAGAATGTTACACAACTTGATGGATCCTCAGTCAATACTATAGGTGTGGCTAAGGATACCAGTCTAATCCTGCATGCTAGTCCTAACTTCTCCATCCTCCTTGATATATATATCATAGATCTCCCTGCATTATTTGATATATGTCTGTCAAGGGAGTTTACAGCCAAGATAGGAGGTTACCTATCTTCTGACTGGTCCCACATGGTTTCTCATACAAGATATGGTACCAAGGTCACCATTAAGTTAGAATCATTGGAAGCACACCATATAGAACCATATGTGTCCAATACCATCAATGTAAATTGCCCTATATTTGATTACAGTGACTTCCAAACCATTAGTGAAGAAAGCACAAAGATAGAGAGTATCCTTGATATTCTTCTAGATGAAAGAGCTTCAGAGGCCCAAGAAAATCTAATCTAGGATTTTTGTTTGGGAGGTTATTTAATACAAGAAAGTGGATCCATAGAGCCAAGCCTTCTCAAAGAGGACACTGAGTTAGAAGATTAGAACAATCATGTTTGGGAACTATTTTTTGATGGGGCTAGAAGTAGACATGGTTCTGGTGGTGGTGCTATGCTAGTGTCCCCAAAAGGAGAAAGGTATTATACTACCTTCAGATTCAGTTTCTCTTGCACTAGCAACACTACATAATATGAAAGTATAGTCAATGGACTAGAGTGGGCTAGGAAAAGAGGGCTTAAAGCCTTAAAAGTTTATGGTGATAGTGATTTAGTTGTTAGCCAAGTAAGAGGGATAAGTGCAACCAAAAATGACACATTGAAAGCATACAAACATAGAGTTTGGGATGCAATTGAAGATTTTTGTGCTTTCAGTATTGTTGCTATCCCTAGGAGACTAAATCAAAATGCAGATAGATTAGTTGTTGTTGGATCTCAGTATGACATTCCAAATAGCATTTCAAAAGAAATGGATCAACAACATATCAAAGTAATTGTCAAACCTTCTATTCTTGATAATGATGTCAATTGGCAAGTGTTTGACAATGATGAACAAATTCTACAATTCTTGTTTGAAGAAGATATTTTTTCAGAGCATAATCAAGATAGGCTATCACAAAACTATGGTGATCAAGTGATACAACTTAAGTCCAATAAGATGCCTAGAGGTCTTGTCACCTTAGAGACTATCTTCAACAAGGATGATGAAGTTAAGAGAAGCAAAGCTGGACTGGTAGTTCAACAAGAACATTGTGTTGAATTAGAGTTGGAGCCAGCTAAGAGCTTACAATTTGGAAAAGTAAACACTGAACTAGAAAAGCAAGCTTATACCTAATTATTTAAAGAATTCAGTGATATTTTTGCATGGAAATATGAAGACCTCAAGGGTTTTGATCCTGCCCTTTCCCAGCACACTATTGAATTAGAACCTAATGCCAAACTAGTGAGGCAAAAGAAACGGCTTGTTAATCCCAAGCTTGAGCCACTTATGCATAAAGAAGTACTCAAATTAATAGAAAGTGGTATCATCTACCCCATCAAGCATACTAGTTGTGTTTCCAACCTTGTTCCTATTAGGAAGAAGAATGGGGAGTTGAGGTTATGTGTTGACTTCAGGGGTCTTAACATGACCTCTCTAAAAGACCACCACCCACTGCCCTCCATGGAAATTTTTTTACAATGTGTCTCTCGATTTGAGAGATTTTCATTATTGTATGGCTTTTCAGGATACAATCAGATCCTAGTTAGTGAAGAGGACCAATACAAGACAACATTTACAACCAAGTGGGGAACCATGGCTTATCAAAAGATGCCCTTTGGTTTGTCAAATGTAGGTGCTACATTTCAAAAGGCAATGGATATGGCCTTTAAAAGCCTCATGTACAAATTTGTATTGGTCTACTTGGATGACATAACTATCTATTCAAAGCATGCAGAAGACCATATCAAACATTTGAGGAAGATTTTTGAAAGGTGTAGAGAGTTTGGGATATCTCTTAATCCCAAGAAATGTGTGTTTGCAATTCATGAAGGAAAATTGTTGGGATATGTAGTATCCAAAGAAGGAATTACAATGGATCCTAAGAGAATTGCAGCCATCCTAGAGCTACCCCTACCACATCATAAGAAAAGTCTCCAATCTTTCATAGGAAAGATTAATTTTGTTAGGAGGTTCTTGCCTAACATTGCAGATTTACTCAGGCCTTTGATAGCCATGTTAAAGAAGAGTTCAACTTTTAGTTGGACCAAAGAAGGGAAAGCCAATTTCTAGGCTATCAAAGAGGCTTTGACAAAAGCCCCTGCTCTCCTAAGCCCAAATTTTAGTAAGGATTTTATCCTTTATGCTCATGGAATTCATGATGCTATATTTGCAATGTTGACTCAAGAAAATGTAGATGGATTGGAGTAGCCTATTGATTTCTTTAGCAAAGGTTTAGAAGAGTATGAATAGAGATACTCTTTTGTAGAGAAATATGTACTTGCTGTGGTAAAGAGCCTTAAAAAGTTTAGATATTTGTTGACCCATAGCAAGGTACACTTGAAAGTTACTCATCCAAGTGTCAAAGAATTTTTGCTTTCCAAGGACCTTAATGAGAAAAGAGCTGGTTGGATCACCAAGGTGATGGAATATGACATAGATATCCAAACTACCAAGCTAGTTAGAGGAAGAGGTCTTTGTGAGCATTTGGCATCAGATGAGTGTTCAAAGAAATTAGAGCAAAGAGATGCATCTCTAGTGGTGTATTCTATAGAAGAACAAGCCAAGGCAACAAGCTGGTTGCCTAACATGATTCATTACTTGAAGACAGGACAATGTCCTGTAGGTTTGGATTCAACAAAAAGAAGGTATTATAGATTACAATCTATTCCTTTTGTGTTGATAAATGAATTTATTTTTAGAAAGGATCATAGTGGTGTCCTTTTAAGATGCATAGATTCAGAAAAGGTAGTAGACATCCTATTTGAGTTTCATGATGGACCTTCTGGAGGCCATTTCTCTCCTAGGACTACTTCTTTTAAAATCATGAGGGCTGGATACTATTGGCCATCTATCTTTAAGGATAGTCATGAGTATGTGAGAAAATGCATCAAGTGTGCCATGTTTGCAGGAAAAGAGAGGCTTGCAGCCTTTCCCTTGTAGCCAGTTAGAATAGAGCAACCTTTCATGAAGTGGGGTATAGACTTCATTGGCATGATCAATCCTCCATCTAGTGCAAGACATAAGTGGATAATCACTGCAACATATTATTTCACTAGATGGACAGAGGTAGTTGCCTTAAAAGAAGCAAATGAGAATGCTGTATTGAGTTTTTATGATGACATAATTCATAGATTTGGTATTCCAGATTCCATAATATCAGATAATGCATTATCATTCACAAGCCTCAAAGTCTCAGAGTGGGCAATCAAGAATGACATTTATCTAAATACCAGTTCAAATTATTACCCTCAGGGCAATGGCTTGGTAGAATCAATGAACAAGAACTTGATTAGGATAATCAAGAAGACTCTACAAGACAATCAGAGGGATTGGCATACCAAATTCAGGTCTTCCTTGTGGTTAGATAGGATTATCGTGAAGAAGATCATTGGGAACTCTCCTTATGTGTTAGTGTATGGCAAGGAGGCTAAGTTGTCCATTTCAACTGAATTACCAGCTCTGGACTTAGCCACTTAGTATGCCCTATTTGATGGAGATCCCTTACAAATCAGTTATGTTTAGCTCATGGAGTTAGAGGAAATCAGAAACAATTCAATGCAAGATATGAAGTTCCATCAGATTCAGACAAAGAAGAACTTTGATAAAAGAGCCAGGGTCAGGAACTTCAAAGTTGGGGATGTAGTCTTCAAGTGGGATGAGTTTAGATCCAAGCCTAGCAGACATACAAAATTTGATTCATTTTGGGGTGGACCATTTGTTATAACAGAGTGAAAGGGACCCAATGCTTTTAAGTTATCAACTCTTGAAGGAGATACCTTGCCAATATCAGTGAATGGATTCCACTTGAAGCCCTATTTTGAGGTTAACCCCTCTCTATAAATTTTGTAAATATGTTTCTTGATTTCTTTCCCAGTTTTCTAGGTTAGTTTCCTACTTTCCAAGAAGTGCTCATGCACAAGTTTGTCCTTTTGGTTCTATTTTTGTCTTTCTATCAAAGTTTTGTGTTCCTGTAATGACCCCATGCCTAATGGATTATGTCAAGGCCACTAGTTTTCAATGTCTAGCAGGTTGACATCCAGCAAAAATCACCAAAATGTTAACCCAATTTTCATGTGCATGAAAATTTGGCTAAAACCTATTCCAAAATCTCTATTTTCACCTTACCAAGCATCCCTAAAAATTTCATGGGTTTATGTCCTTCCTTCTGGTCTCTGCAATTTGTTTCATTCCCTGGTTTGTAGGTCAAAATATTTGAAAATGTAGCCATTGTGCCAAAAACCCTAAGTAACCCTAAGCCAGTTTCTATTTTCATGTTACTTTTTCTCGGCCACTTAAGTCCTAAAAAAAAACCCATGTGCACTTTATTCTCATTGGTCGGTCATAGGTTCTCTAAGTTCTCTAATGGCTACCCCTTTAATTCAGTGATTCAGTGACTACATTGGTTCTCTTAGTCACCAAATGTTTGGCGATTAAGTCTTAACATCTCGCGACCCAATGAAACAACTAACCTTTCCTCAGTCATGTATTCACTAAGTCTTTTGGTAGTCACTTTAGTGGGGTCCCAGTCAGCAAGATCCAATAGTTGTAGCAAGTTTGCGAAGGGTTTTTTTGACACTTGCGATCTTGCGATAGCCATTGATCTTCCCTTTTGTGTAGCACTTCATTTTCTAAGTGGGTCCACTATCATGTCATCCTATGTGGAAGATTTTCATTGGTCGGTTGGTGATGATTTGGAATTTTGTCAGAGCAAGCCTAGAGGACTGTGTAGCTTTTAATCCAACAATTGGTGCATGATCTCATAGAGTTTTTTTGACACATGAGATTATGCACCGACCATCGATCTTGATTTGTTGTTAGAGCTTCATTCGGTGGGTCCTTTCTTTCTGACGTGCTCACATTTGATTGGTCGCTAGGCGCACAGCTGGAATATGTCAGTGGGACCATGTCAGAATGTCTATAGGGATGTCAGTAGGATGAAGATCAACAACTAGCATATCTTCGCATAGCCCTTTTCTGACACGTGTGATCTTACGCTCGCCATTCAATTTGCCAAATATTCAGCTTTCTCAGGTGGGTCCAATGCCAGGTCAAGGTGGCATGCTCATTTCTCATTTGTTAAAGTAAAGGGAAAATCTATGGGACTGTGTTGCCAAGTGTGCTGATGTGTTCAAATATAATTGGTTGCCAAGTGCTGACGAAGACTTCCAGGTGGACCGATGTGTCAGTGGGCTCATGGCTTAATGGAGATCCATGGAGGATGTATGATCTAAAGGAATATTTGGTGATCATGAGATCATGTGCCAAGTGGCATAAATGGGCCCAAGCTTGAAAGGATTTTGTGAATGAGACAAGTCTTCAGTCATGTGGTCACCGAATGACTTAAAGAAAGAAGGGCTCAAGGTGGGTCCAAATATGTTGACATGTTGATTTGCTCATTTTTCATTGGCCACTAACTTCCACAATGGTTTTGACTTGTCATAAGGGTTTTAAAGTTGTTTCTCAGCCTATCATGGCCATTCATTTTTTGGGAAATAAAAGGATATTGACGGTCACATTTTAAAATGACTGGCTAGCCGTTAAATTTCAAATTCAAATAGTTCTAAGAGGGTTTTTGGCCAATATTTGATTTTCAGGCCACAAGCGGTGAGGTAGTTTAGAGAATTTATGTCTCTAGGACATTTGGAGTTAAAGGATCATGATGAGGAAGTCTGGGCGGCTGTCATGGGTTGATTCTTGTCTCAGAAAAGTACCAGTTTGAGCATTCATGGAAAGACTTTATGCAGGAAAGTTGATGAATCTAGGTTGCTTGTCTACAGGTTGATTTTAGTACAAGGATGGGCATGCAAGCTTGAGGTCTGATCAGCCATGATGTTGCAGAGATATATTTATGATCAGAATTGATAGCTAGGGTTTGATTATTGTATTGTAAAATCTGTAACCCTAGTTAGTTTTGGCTCCCGCTTGTTTAGAGGAGATTTATATATTGTATTTTTGGAGCTTTTGAGCTCAGAGTTGGACAATTGTAAAAGAATTTCATTTTTCTTAAGGGCCATCTATGGTATTATTCCTACCCTCTAGATTACACAATTGTAAATCTTTGATTGATAATTAAAATATTGCAGAGGTATTTTGTGACAATTCTTCATGTCCCTATACTTCCTTGTTCTAATTATCTCTTAATGAATTGAAGTATATGATGTTTCAATGATATCTTAGGGTTCCTGATCCCTCTCTCTTTCTGCAACTATTGTGTGTTATTGTGGATGATTGGATGTGAATGCTTTTTTGGGTATACTTAAACCCCTTAAAAATCTTGTCTCATTCCTATGTCGAGTTGCAGAAGTGAATGTTTGTTTGTGGGTCATAAATTGTGTCTAAATCCTCAGTAATGCTATTGTTTGTGAAATCCTCTTTTTCCCTGAACAAAATTTTTCTATTGCAGACCCTTCTATGAAACACTTATGCAAGCCTATTCAGTGATTTGTGACCTCCTTGACCTAAGTTTCTCATTGATTTCATCCTCTATACTGAGATCCAAACCCTAATTTCGGTGTATCACCTAGTAGGTAGTTTTCTTTCAAGTCATTTCCCTTTCAAGCATTCCTTCTATCCCTTTCCCTCAAAAGATTTACTTTTCATGTCAAGAAGCAAATTAAGGTGATTATCCAAGAGGAACTAGCCTAGAACCTAGAGGTCTCATCTCAGTTAGCATAGGTCTCACACCTGGAGATGATTCCCATGTTATACTAGGTTATCAAGACTACAAGAGCTTGAGACAAGGGTGCAAACTTAGTGTATAACAGTTATAATGGCTCGTAAAAAGAAAAGTTTATTGCTTTCAATAATTAATTAACTAAAAGAGGGATCACTTAATAGAATTAATTGGGGTCATTTAGATAAAACAATTTGAAAGTGGATAATAAGGTTATGACCTAATGTATTGTACTGTTAAAGTTAAATTAATATTTTAGAGGGATATAGTATAAACTAGGAGGCCAGTGAAACTTTTATAATCTAATGTTTTGATGACAATTCATGCTAGCTCACATTGTCAGGTTATTGTTGAACATAATTTGATCAATAGCATGGTTAACTCATGAACTAATTATGTGGTCAAATTATCAAAATTGTCAAATTAATCATGCTCGATAGATGAAACCTAAATACATATAATTGAATGGTTATGATTAAATCCTTTTAATAGGATGTGTTTAGTATGTAGTGTAGGAGGTAGCATAGCTTAATGTGGTTAGATAACAATGTGTTCTAAATGACACATTTATGTCCTTTGTCAGACTATTATTAAAAAAAAAGGGTATTTGAATATTAATGAAATTATTCCTCAGACTACATTGTAGGGATGTTTTAGAATGTTAAGATAGCTAAGTTAGGAACCTTAATATACTAAACTCTCATTGTTATAATATAACACCATAACTTGACTTGATCCTTGATTGAGGCCAACTTGACTGTTGCCATCATACATATATCCTCGGAACGTTATTCTTATCCTTTTTATAATAAAAAATAAATAAAAAATTTGGTGTGTTTTTAGACTAAAATTTTAGGGCTTGACACTTGGTATCAGAGCCTAGGTTTCAACATTGGAACCTAAAGCCATTACATTTCTCTAAGTAGACCCAATTTTTATACATAGATTTTTGATAAATTTTAATAGTTTTAATAAATAGTATGATGGAACCTCATTACATTATCAAGGGGATACTTGTGACTCTTGGGATCCACCAAATAATTATAATTCCAATTCCATATAGGATGGATCACTTTTTGGGTTAATTGATTTCCATGATTCAACTTAGTTGTTTCTCTATAGGAGATAGACTAGGAACATCAAAATATCTTCTTAACTCAAGTTAAGGGGTCTGAGTAACTTGGAAACATGTTATTGCATAAGAAGTTCATATAAAATAATATCATGAGTATACCTAGTAGAATAACTTAAGAGGGTTATGGACGGATTATGTTCAGTGTTGATGGATATAAGAAGTACAATTAATTTGATCACATTATTAAGTAAGATTAAGATGTGATTATACACTCAACATGTATCAAGGAAATCATTAGTTGTGGAAGGATTCACATAATGCTTGAACGGGGAATAAATCAGAGGTTATACAAATGCTCAACATTGGAACCACCTACCCTTATCTTGTTCATGATTTAAAACCTTGTTAGTTATGATGGAAGTGTTGTTATGGTAGTGCTAGTAACTTAAACTACTTGTGAGGAAACATTTAGAAACTTCTTGATTGAGAGTATAGGCTGCATAAATTTATTTGATATGTTATTTTCAACATAAATAAGAAATACTTTATCAAGCACCTATTAATAACAGAAGAGTACCCTAGGAGTAAAAATGTAAAGAGTAACTTGGCCAAAATATCGATCAACACATGACGACCCCACTTTGGAAATATGAAAGTGAAGACTAATATAGATAAGTAATGGAAGATTCAACTACCTAGAGGTTCCTTTAGTTTTCATAAATAAAACTCAAGGGGAGCTCTTAAGAATTTAGTATCAAATTACCAATCAATCTAAGTATGTAATGACTATACTATGATAGTAAAAATGAAGACAATACTTGTGTCAATAGAGTTACTTGGTAATTGAATATGGAAACCCTTATTGAGATTCACTTCTGAGATGATATAAGGCTCAAGGTAGAAAGGTAACCTAAAATTATTTTGTGTCCTAATATATATTGTAAGGAAATTATGAGTTTACCGAGAGGTAGATGATAGTTATGAATCAATGACCTCCTTTTCAGTGTTTTGTAATAAATAATTTGAATTGTAATGAAACTTTAGACAATCAATGACAATTTTTGAGGCTAAAATGGATCCAATAGAGATAATATACATTTAATCTAGCATAAATAACTTGACTATCCTATGTTGTTGTCATTATTAGTGCATAAGTAAATTGGAACCTTGTTAATGTGTTTATAAAAGAATAATATAGAATTTAGGGATTATACTTTTGGGTAGTCCCTTGTGCATTGCAGAGTTAGCTCAAAAGTAAATCACCTTCTTTAAAGTAGAATTTTCTTCTGAGGCATGCTATACAGATGATGAATGAGATTATAAAACCTTAGGATGGATGCACCTAATCGAGTCCAATAAGATAGAGGGCTTGACCTAAACAAATATAAGACATGATTGTGAAAGTGGTTCATTAAATCCTTATGGGTAGTCATCAGACTCTTAAAGAAGAACATACTATATGTCTTTACACTGTGAACAAACTGGTAGGAAACCCTCCTCATGAGTCAATGTAATATGCTTGGGAATCTTGTGTAAAGTAGGTATTAAGTTGTAAAATTGAGAGTAGTATGGAAACATAATGAAACATATGTATAATAATATAAATTACCTATCGGAATGACTTTTGTGATGAGTGAATAATTATATGATTAGACATAGTAAAAGAACTTATAGAGTAAGTGAGACTATTATTAGTAAATAGGTAGGTGTCTCCTGAGTTTTTGTGTGTCTACCTCTCTTTCCAAATAAATGTTTTCTTGGAAAACCCTTAGTGCTTTATCCTTGTCAGGACATAATTGGTATTTATTATATATTATCATAATAAATGTATGATGTGATTTCCCCATCTCCCTCTTAGTGACCTCAAAAGGTCACATAGTTCATGTAATGATTGTGGTAGAAGATGGATTGCTAAATTTATTTTTCTTTTATTTTACTTTGTTTCACAAGTTGATTTTTTTTCTGTGATTGCCAACAATGTGAAAGTAATTAATTTATGTGTTGGGTTGCTTAGCAAAACTTTATTTTAATGTCCTTATTTTCCTCAAGGACTTGTCTTTACTTATTTTTGTGATAAAGTTTTACCAATGTGG
This sequence comes from Chamaecyparis obtusa, assembly GCA_027943335.1. Lineage (NCBI taxonomy): Eukaryota > Viridiplantae > Streptophyta > Pinopsida > Cupressales > Cupressaceae > Chamaecyparis > Chamaecyparis obtusa. The sequence goes on along the minus strand of BSBK01004181.1, from coordinate 816,055 downwards.
CCACTTTTTGAATCTCACTTTGATGAAACATTCTTTTCAATTTTAAAATTTTGAATTTTATGATTATTTGATGAGGCTCTTATCATTGCAATTGCTGGCAAGTATTTTCATGGTAGGTTGTATGAGGGATAAGATTTATTGGGGAAATCCATCATATTTTATAAATAGGGAGAAACTGTAAAGAAGTTTCCCATCACACTATGTTCACCCTTGTCATTAGCATTATCTATGACCATGCTAGTAGCCTTGGAAAGAGTATTTTATGGATTGTGATATGCATAGTCCTTCTAAGATTACTTTATGATCTTTCTTCATAGATATTATGATGTTATCAATAAATATAATATAAAGTTGGTACAAATTAGGGACTTGTAGAGTGACAAATGATACCTTTAGCATAATATTGAACCCATACTCCAGATATTGAAATTCATAGGGACCAACATCTAGAGTGATGTTAGCATACATTTGAGATATGTTGTAAGGATGACGTCCCTTGTTTTAGTGTGTTTCCTTGTGACCTTAGACACAACACTGGTGTGTTGAATGGAATTACCTTACGTGATCTTTTTGCTAGAAGAAATTATGATAACTATGTAAAATAATATTAGATTGTGATGTTTGGTGAGTAGTTTAATTGTACAATGTTAATACTTTTAAATGTTAGGATTATTTAAAATAAGGAAAAACATAGCCTTAACATGTATCAACATTAGAATTCCTCACCGCATGAGATCAGTGATTCAAAATTTACCCAATGGGCTAAGATAGATGTCAACCCTAGAACTTTAACCCTAAGTGGCGTAACTTCTAGGAGGAAGTTCATGCCTAGGGGGGGAGGATGTGAGGCCTCACCCTAGAAATCTCATAGTGTTTCCATTATTGTTATGGTAGATCTAGTGATTGGCTTAACATTTTGATTAGTTTAGTATATTTTACCCTTTTGACAAAGATTTGATTTCAGTGGATCAGAATACATTATATTTTATAATGCTCTCTGTACTTACAATGTTGACTTTATGATACACTATGACTGACATTATGATGATCGATTTAGATGAAATACTGAGATGTGCAATTAGGGAATTTATGTCGATATGAGTTGTTAGAAAAATGAAAATCAAGAAATGAATTAGGTTGAGATGTGTATTTCATTTCGGACTAAAAGTTAGGTGATGAATTATTGATGACTATTTTATGATATAAATATGAATTCTAATTTATGGTTATTTTGAAAAACTAGGAAATGGAGATTTGATTCGATTATGATATGATGAGTTTCCTATTATGAATTGAAATGTTAATTACTTAGGTGAAGTTTATGAGTGTCATGATGACATTTAATTGCACTTGAATATGTATGCAATGTTTATGTTTCAAGTTTAATTTAGTGATGAATTAAATATATTCATGATGAGATTTATGTTACTTATAAATGAATGATTATGCCTTTTGAAAAAATTGATTTAATTATGATTGATTACTTGAGAATTATTTGATTATTAATGTTATAAAATTACATGTTTTATTTCCTTGGACTACTAATATTGGACTTGAGTGTGCTGGGAAATAGGCCATGGTACATTCGGGGAACCATCACAGAGACTAATGTGAAAATCCATTTGAACCAAGGTTGCTTCTAGTGAGAAGCCAAAATCCTTGTTGTAATGTGTTTAATTTGTAAAAGTATGATGCATGAATTTATTTGATTTATTTATTAATTGTAAATGTGTTTTTGTGATAATGCCCAAGTGGATATGCCACATGGCTTGTGACATGTCTCTTTTTGTTTGTGTCACTTGACACATGTGTGTGTACTTGTGGCCATGACATATCCACTTGGGGATTGGTTGAACACCAACCTAGGAAGGCACCCTTTAGGATCCCCATGTAAATCACTTGGTTAGGGAGCTCGAGGTGTTGTCATATCTTTTAATTTCTAAATTGAGCTTTTTATGAGTTTTTAGGAGGCTTAAAAGGTGTCTAGAGAAGAGTTTAGGACATTTTTAGTTTCCCCACTTGATATACCATAGGGTAAGGGTCATTTTTCACCATAAGATAACCCTTGGTTGACCAAATGACCCATACAAAAGTTGGTTTACCAAGATGGACGAAAATCAACTTTTGAGACCAAGTTTTAGAAAGATCACCACCCACTAAATAGGTAGTCCTTATCCCACCTTTTTAGGTTACCTTTGTAAGAGACCAAATTTAGAAACCATGTAAGGGTCTTAGGGAAGACCACCCAATAGGAATGCAATCTTATCCATAGGGGTTTGGGTGGAGGCCTTTTTAGAGGGGACTCTTCTTTTGGAAGTGTTTGATACCCACTCTCCAGATTTGGAGACTTAGCTACTTTGGAGAACTTTGGAAAGTGGAAAGCTCTTCATCAACTTTCCTCCATAGCTTGGATCAATGTTGGTGGTTTTCATCATTCTTTTCCTATTCTTATTTTCATGTTGAGAGAAAAAGCTCTCTTGATTTCTATTTCCTTATATGCAAAATTTAGCTATTATTCCTCTTGTATTGTATGTGTTGTGAGCTTGATAATTTTGTGATAATGGAGGATATGTGATTTCTTAGATGTTGTAGTTTTATGTTTACTTGTGTTGCAAAAATTTGGTTATTTTTAGATGTTAAAAGAAATCATGAGCTTGTTTTGAGCATGATTTCTTGCATTGTAAATGTGAAGTTTCATTGTTGTTCTTGAAGTTTTATTTTCTTTTATGTTTTGTAGCATTTTGTTGAGGGAGTTCTCATGGCCACTCGCCCTTGGGAGGGAAGAGTAGCCCTGAGGGTGAAGGGAATTGTTGGGACATTCAAGAGTGTAGAGTCTCTCCTTGGATAGGAGAGGGACGAACATGGATGTATGGGCTCCATGTAGGCATCTTCATTTTATGTTTGTTTATTGGAGGTCATAAAGATTTTTTGTAGAGATTGTGTTTGTGGAGAGATATGTATGATGAGGAAGCCACGTGATGGCTTAGCTCTCATCAAGAGGTGTGCTTCTCCTCTTGGATTTGGTTCAACCTTCACCCTATTTGAGTCATGTTGTGACTCTTTGTGATAAACTTGGAAGAGATATTTCTTGTAATTTATGTTTCATGTTGTTGTGTTTGTGAGTTTGCATGAGTTTTCTCCTTTTCTTGTGATGGTTCCCCTAGCTCGGGGGTGGCTTCTTAGAAGCCTAGGTTTTGAGGTGAGCTTCCCATGGCTCTTCATTAAAATTTATTTGCAGGTTTGTAAAGGCTATGATCTTGTGGAAAAAGACTCTTGGAGAGGACTTCTTTGTTGAATATTGGAGCAATGGCATTGTGTAGATTGGAAAACTTGATTTCCACACCAAAAATTGTACATTTTAGCTTGTATTAAGTTTCCTTTCAGTGTTGAATGAGAGTATCTCATCTCTCCTTGTAATAGATCTTCTTGTTCAAATTTGTGATGTAGTAGTTTTGAAAAGATCTTGTATTGAATTTATGGTTTCTTTCAATATCAAATTGTAGGAAGACTATGAACTTATTATTGTTCAATGGATTCATTGGTATAATGGAAATGTGTTTCATTTCATTGCAATATAAAAGTTTTGTTGGCTTATGATGAAAGATGTAGAGTATTTTTCCCTCTTTGGTAAATGGCATTCATATTGAGATAGAAATGAGGAAACTTTAGATAATGAAAAGAGAGTTATCAAAATATTATAATTCTTGTATTGAGGTCATTGTATGTAAATGTTAATTGGTTTCAAGAAATGAATAAATCTCTATCTCTCACCCTCTATCTTGCAAATTTAATTGATAACTTGATATGTTGTTTTGGTTGAGAAACTAACAGTTTAGTTGTGTAGATGAATAAAATTTAGATCTTTAATGCATTACTATAGAAAACTATAATGTTAGAAATGAAATAAATTTTAGGCCAACTATACCTCCTATAGTAAACTAAATCAACAAATTAGATTTTGGTGTAAAGGAAAAGAGTTTGCAATTTCAAACAAGTCAAAAAAAAAAAAACTAAGGAAATGGGCAAATGGAGACCTACAGGGCTCTGGAAAATGTATGAAAAAATAATTCCCATACATTTCCTTGCCACAGTCATTATAATAATATATAAATTATCTACTTGTATTCAAAAACAAATAAAATATATAAAGGATCCCCACTCTCTTCCATTACTTCCCCCAAAAAATGGGAGACCAGTCATGGCAATTTTATTTAAGTGTTCTTTTAGACAAAACACTTTCCAAAAAAGTGTACTTGGCTGGTACATTTTTTTAATGTAGTTTTTCCCATGACAAGCTACCTTAACCTATCCTTGCATGAGTATTTGGGCTAGGTGTTTGTGCTTTGTATGGGGTGGGACCCAAACTCCCTTGTCCCCATCAACTCTCCTCTCCATAGTTTCTTGCTAGTGTATTTGTTTTAAGAAAAAAAAAGGCTACCCATTCCTTACCCTACGTGAGCTTTGCCTTGGTAGATGGATCACCTTTTTGGTGGGTCCCCCAAGTCAAGTCAAAGCTTCCCTTGTCTCCCTAAATCAACGGATGCTTCTAGGATATTATTTTGGTAGGATTTATATTAAGTTTTTCTTATTATTGCTGCTCATCTTTGACATGCATTTTTGTGTATAGGAATGTTAGCCTAGCAAGTAGATTAGTAGGGTCTAGAAGAGCTAGTCTTAGTAGAGTTTTATAGGGTCATGATTAGGACTATATATAGGTTTAGACTTAGTCTCTTGTTATTAATTGATTTATTAGCTATTAGTTATTTTTAGTGATTAGTCTATTTTTTGGTTTATTATTTGAACCATGGTTTAATATTTTCATAGTCAAGCTATTAATAAAGTAATGTGTTAGTTTCAAGGTTTACTTTATCTTAATGTTATAGAGTTAAATTTATGTTTTTGATTATAGTTTGTAGGATTAGTAAAATTTATAGTAGGTAGGGACATTTTATAAGGATTTCAATTATTAATCCATTTCTATTTTTTAGATAATAATGTTATGTTGTGCTCTAAGGTTTAGAGTAATAAAATTAATTTGAAATTAATAGTGTTATGGATAACATGTCCTAGATTGAACCAATGTTATAATGGCTCGTAAAAAGAAAAGTTTATTGCTTTCAATAATTAATTAACTAAAAGAGGGATCACTTAATAGAATTAATTGGGGTCATTTAGATAAAACAATTTGAAAGAAGATAATAAGGTTATGACCTAATGTATTGTACTGTTAAAATTAAATTAATATTTTAGAGGGATATTGTATAAACTAGGAGGCTAGTGAAACTTTTAAAATCTAATGTTTTGATGACAATTCATGCTAGCTCACATTGTCAGGTTATTTACAAACATAATTTGATCAATAGCATGGTTAACTCATGAACTAATTATGTGGTCAAATTATCGAAATTGTCAAATAAATCACGCTCGATAGATGAAACCTAAATACATATAATTGAATGGTTATGATTAAATCCTTTTAATAGGAAGTGTTTCGTATGTAGTGTAGGAGGTAGCATAGCTTAATGCGGTTAGATAACAATGTGTTCTAAATGACACGTTTATGTCCTTTGTCAAACTATTATTAAAAAAAAAAGGTATTTGAATATCAATGAAATTATTCCTCCGACTACATTGTAGGGATGTTTTCGAATGTTAAGATAGCTAAGTTATGAACCCTAATATACTAAACCCTCATTTTTATAATATAACACCATAACTTGACTTGATCCTTGATTGAGGCTAACTTGACTATTTCCATCATACATATATCCTTGGAACGTTATTATCCTTTTTATAAATTTTTTTTTTTGTGTGTGTTTTTAGACTAAAATTTTAGGGCATGACATCCTTCTTCTTGGATTTCACATAAATGCCTAACCTCTTCATCACTTTTCACATTTTAGATATTTTAATTAATTGTAACATTAATTGACATTGAAACCCAAATTTATTATTATAAAAAAAATGTATAAACAATCTGGTTGTGTGTGTCCTAATCTGTCTCCATGAAACCAAACCACATAGATTGTCTAGCATATCATTTTTTATTTGAAATTATTCATTCATTTCATTATCATTCAAAGGAGTTTATTTCTCAATCAGTGTTTCTATGTCTACATCTACATTGTTAATTTCAATTTGAATTGGTGTTTGATTTTCACTTTCAATAGGAGTTTGAATTTCAGTTCCTTTATCATTATGATTAATGTTACTAATTTCTTAAATTTGATGTCCAATTAAATTTTTACTCTATTTTCAAGAATAACATTTAAATCATTTATATTCTAACCCGCTTCTAGCAAATGATGAACTTCTTTATTAGAATAAGTTACATTTGGTTGTGGAGAAATACCTGTATCCAATAATGGATTAGAAGATGCACCTAAATTTTCTTCTTCAACCTCTACATCCATCATGGTGTCTTCATTGTTCTCCTCTTCTAAAATAATTTTTGAACTCAATGCTCCAACATTATTCAATTTTTGAAGTCTTTCTCTTCTTTCCCGTTGTTGTTTTTCCCCCTCTCTATTTGTTGCAACCTCCTCATTTGTTAGAACCTTCCTTAGCCTCTTTCTACATGGCTTTGATCCCATTTTTGCACCAAGATTTGAGTTCGAATGATTCTCTTCATGTCAAATCCAAAAGAAGACAAAAAAGAAAAGAAAATATTGATCAAAATATTTTATTTGCAGTACGAATCATTAAAAAATTGATTGAATACTTGTCAATCATTGAGATGAGCCCTCAGTCCTATTTTTTGGCTGCAATGACTCTTTATTAAATGGGCACCCATTATTTAAATGAAACAGGACCTATTTTTTGAATTCAAAAAAATGGGTGCCCATTTTGTAAAACTATGAGTGGGAACTATATCTACTGGCTTGGTTTTTGGTTCAGGATAGTCTTCGTGGGACCAAGCCTATGCTTGGCCCTACAAAAATATGGGTAAAGCATTACAATATAAAATTTCTGCATTGCCATAATTTTTTGGACACCTTCTCAAATGAATTTTTTGATGAAACAAAATCCCATTTCAGTTCTTATTTTACAGATTATATAAATATAAATTTTATAATGATATGAGAAATTTTAATATTTTTACAGTATTTATTAAGCCAATGTGGTACCTAAACTTGAAATAATAAGGCTAACTAGAATTTTAATAACTTTTTTAATTTTATATTTTTTAAAAATGAGTTATATGACAATATTCAATAAAAAAAAAAGATTAAATATTCTCATCAATCTTTAGTGTTTTAGGTACCTTTCCCTAGAAGGATTCACAAAAATACATTTATTTACTTTAAAAGGGTGGTTGTACACATGTGAGGTGTGGTCCTGAAATGAGCATTTGGAAAAAGTAATTTTTAAACATGCCTACTAAAATTCAATTTATACCACGTGGGTATTGAAATAAATTAAATATTTGAAAAGTAGACTCCGAGCACTAAATTTTATATTACTGAATATTTCCAAGATTCAATCTTTAAGTTCTTTAAATTTTGACATCAATTGACAGAAATTTTGAAAAATAGAGAAAACACTTCTACTTTTTGCCCAAAAATTGGACTCAACTTCTTGCAACCACCCATTATTTTTCTACAACCATAACTTTAAATATCTTATCACTCTTTTGTGGAACACTAATATTCCGTGAATAACAATGTTCATGGTTTCAAAGAACTTATTTTTTTTAGATAGAAACATTAGGAACTAGAGTAAATATTAAATTTGTAAATATATTATCTCACAAGAAAGTGTTAAAGGATAATATTATGTCTACCTAATTGAAAATAGAATGGTTTTGAAAAATCCAAGAGAATTTTGTCTAGGAAATAAGATTGGTTTTTGAACATCATACTATTGTTGCCAAGGAAGAGATATTCTAGAAGAAAACATTTAGAGCTCATCAGATTAAATAAGGAGATAAAATACATAATTATTTTATTAGTATACTTGAATATACAACAAAATAAATAAAATTTGTGAACTGATTGGCCTAGTTGATGGTATTTATTCTATGAAAGAAGATATTTAAAGGGAGGTTATTAACCACTTCTTTGTATAACCCACCCCTTCTAGTTTACCTTTCTATTTTTGGGATATCACACATGCTTCTCCCTATTATTTCTAAATCCCTCCTCCAAGACCTAAACACTTCAGAATGTAGATTTTATAATGATGAAGTAAAGAAGGTTATCTTCTTGCTTGACCCCATCAAATCCACTAGTCATGATGGTTTCTCCCCATTTTTCTTTAGAAGTACTTGGACATAATGGGTCCTCGTATCATTCTAGCTACTAGTAACTTCCAATATTCCATTAGTCTCCTTGACGAATTGTACCATACCTATATTGTTAAGTCCTTCAAAATGTTGAGCTAAAAAAATTAGAGATTTTAGACTTATCCTTCTTGTAATATTCTTTAAAAAAATATTTTATCTATATTTGGTTGATAGTATTAAACATTTTCTTTATAATATGGTTCTTCTCAATAGAAAGGGTTTGTTCTAACTCATCAAATTATTGATATAATTATTCTCATGTATGAAAACCTTCATTCTATTGAAAATAGTAATAAAGAGAGTATATTACTTAAACCATCTATCCAAAGGCCATGACATGGTCTCATGGATTTTAACTTCTAAAAATCCTTGTAGTTTTAGTTTTTGGGGTAAGATCTTGTAGATAATAGAGTCTTTTGTATAATATTCTATGTAATTTGTCCTATTTTTTTTATTAAGGATCAAACAAGTTTTGAAAGGACCTAAAACCCTATATAAAAATGTTATGATCAGTTAAGTATTACATTCTCGATAGAAAACCAAAAGAATCAATAATAATAGTATAAATATAACAAACAAAGAAAAGACAAGTAGGGAATAAACACCTAGATAAGATTTTTTATGGTCTCTTTGACCTCTACTTCCAATTGGGAAGTATCTCGAGTCTGTTAGCATGTGCAAAAAATTTCATGGTTGTAGCATTTTCCCCCTGGTCTCTGCAATGTTTTTCATGTCTCTCGCATAAGCCCTTAGTTCAAATTTTTGAAAATCTAGCCGTTATGTTCAAAAACCCTTTGTTATGCCCTGGCCTTGTTCTAATTTTATGTTACTTTATTCAGGCCACTTAAAAGTCCTTTAACACATGTGTTAAAATTGGTGACCTCTTTGTCATGTGATCATGTGAACCTTTTTCTTGTCTTGCGATCATGCAACTAAAGTTTTATGTCAGCCCCCATTGATTTATTTTCCTAAGTCTCTAACCCTCGGCGGCCTTTAATATTTCCTAAGGTCCTTAGCACCTAATTTTTCCTAAAAGCCTAAGTCCTGTGCTTTAATTTTTCTTATGTTCTAGCTTAATATTTTCCTGGGCTGGATCTTTTGACAACATCTCAATCTGATGGTTGGTGTAAGTTCTCATTGACTTTGTCAGAGGCTTGAGATCTTACGCTAGTCGTTGATTCTCCTTTATGATAGAGCTTCTCAAATAGGTGGGTCCATTGACACATATGCACAAATGGAAACATCTTATTGGTCCATGTTTTGACACGTTGGTAGTTTTCAGTAGGTTCTGGGTTGCCAGCTTGTCAGAGGGTCCTGACACTTGCAGTGAATCAATGGTGGGCATAAATTCTTATGAGATGTGTTAGACGTATGAGATTTTGAGACAACCGTTGATTCTTTTGTATGACATAACCTTTTCTTTTGGTAGGTCCATGTGCCAGATATGCTAATTTTTTGTATTGTGACTGGTCCACATTGTGTGAGTTGGACGTGTTGTCAGGCGGGCTTGGTATCTCAATCAGATGATTCCTAATCGACAGTTGGTGTGTAAGCGCATAGAATCTTTTGAGCCTTTTAGATCTTGCGCCAGCCATCTGATCTTCTAGGTGGCTTAATGTTCTTAGTGGGGCCAATTGCTAGGTGGTGCAAGATTGTTCAAATTTTATTGGTCGATGTGGATGATGTGGCACGGTGGGGCCATTGTCAGAGAGATCAGTGACGAGGACAAGATCTACGGTTGACGTAAGTTCTCATAAGTTTTGTCAAAGCTATGAGATCTTACGCCCACAATTCGATTATAAGGCTTATAGTGAGTGGGTCCTATGTTAGTGTGACTGAGCATGAGCCGTGAATGAGGTAATGACAAGTGGCATAAAGTGGGCCTAGGTGGGGTCTAAGGTCTTAGCGGTTTGGATAAATAAGGTTAGTGGGTTGACAAAATTCAATTCCTTTCGCTCACTCATGAAATGAAATGGTGGTGATCCAAAATGATTAGTGATTCAGCAAAGAAGGGTCACATAATTGCTAGATATATTGGCCGAAGTAAAGAATGTTCTGCGAACTGGCGAAAGCCTTTGGTCACCAGTTCGCCAAATGTAACCGGGATAAGTTTATTTTCCTGCAGTCACTAGTTCGTGAGGTTAAGTGGTGTGTTAAGATTTCATTCTATGAATAAGAAAATGCCTTGTTGCATGTTCACTTGAAGTAAGCTAAGGTGTCTGGTTGAGTTAAGATCATAAAAGACCGTGAAAGGGATGATCAGACGGTTGCGATATAAAGTTGGCCCAGATTTAAATTATGACCGCCGATTCATTGTTGGCACTTAAATGTGACTGTTATTTTTCAAATTTGAATTCTCAAAGGGTTTCCAGTGATAGGAAGTACTAGAATTTATGGTTTTAACAGCTGATTTTGATTAGTTTCGTGGTGCTTGTGGTTGCAGTGTGGTCCAGGTTGCCTTGATCGATTACAAGGGGGGTTTTTACTGTGTGGGGATTGATATTTTTTGGTGGCTCAAGGTGCTTTGTAGGTCTGTCAGATTGGTTTATATGGTGAATTTATGATTTTCCTATACTTCTCAGAGGTTTTTCTCATTCATGAAGATCATCCTTGATTTGACAGAATTGTACTTGGTTTTCCCTCCAAGAATTTTGATTTTTGGTTGTAATTAGCATTGGTGTAGTTGTTGAAACCCTAACCCTAACTATCTGAAGCTTGTTGCATCCTAACCTATTTGGGATCCCAAGGCAGCTAGTGGTATAAGTAGTGAAATGTTTTATTTTGTAAGGGGTTCCTTCTTCTGCAAATTTTTGAGGAGAAATGGTTCCATGAAGGATCCTTTTCCTATAGATTTTCTCTACTTCTCTGCATATAGGGTGCTCTTTTCTCCTTTTTTGGGTCAGAGAATATGATATGCATTGTAATTGATTTGTCTTATGTATGAGATTCAATATATTTCTACTATTATTAGATTGTCTCCATTTGATTTTTGGACTTATTGATTGAAGCATCAAGGGTGTTTCCATCCTTCTATTTGCATTTCCTATGTGTCTGCAATAGAGTTGTTTTCATAGAAGCAACTAGGTTTGGGATTGGTTTTCAGGTGTGTATGAACTGGGGTATCAAGGGTATCTCATGTTTGTCTTCCAGTGGATGCTAGTAAATGTATGTTTGTTTATGGGTCTCTTCTAAGGAGAGAGTTAATATCTTTTGAATAGGTGATAGCACATTTGGGTACACAGGTGGATTATTGAAGTATGAGCTAATTAATGGTGTATGATTGGTGTAAGGCATCAACAATTAGAATATATTGCTTTCTTGTTTCATAGCTTTCTATTATAATGGGGTATTTGACTCTGTGGCCCATTGGACAAGGCACTGGTCTATGAGAGACTTAGTGTATCTTAGGGGTCCTTTCAACCCAACATTAAAATCTTTCAAATCAAATACCTTTTCCTTTCATGTTGGTAGTAGTAGTAGGAGGTTCTTTCTAGTCTTTAGACTCATTCTATGCAAGTAGGGTTATTGCATGTGAATTGGATTCATTGGGGTACAGGTTACCTGAAGGGGTTTGAAGATTATTCCACAATAATCTATCTGTAGGCCTATTGTTTATCATGAGGTGTCTTGAGTGTATAGATAAGGCAATACCCGCTTTAATGATGTGGAGCTCAAAGAAGAAGGAGGATGTTCTCTATCCTCATCAATTGGACTATTTTCTTGTCAAACTTGAGTGCCTACCCTGAGATTCAAGCCCATCTATTGATTCAAGTTTAGTCCTACAAGGAAAAGCTCCAAAAAACTAGCAACTCTGCTGGGGAGCCATTGGAAAGAGTCAGATACAAAAATAAAGCATTTGCTAATATCTTCTCAATATGTATTAAGTCGTGACTCTGAAGTTTATGTTTGAATAGTGCAGTTCCTTATAGACAGTGTGATATCCTGGTGTAGTTTTGTGTTGATTGGAAGAGGTACAAAGAAAGGTAAAAAAAATTTCCTCTTCAAGGAGGTAGCGACTCTACACAACAAAGAATTTGAGGGAGCTGCATGGTGAGCTCTAGATCTACCCTACCTTCTAGTCAACAAAGTCTTTTGCTACAAAACTCTCAGGTACTTTTCAAGGTCTAGATGTTTCCTTATTAAGTGATCAAGCACTGAGAAAAGGATAAGGTGTGAATAGAGGTTTGCATACTTCAAGTTTTTAGTTGTATCTCTACAAAATTATATGGAAGTATTGCATTAGGTCTGATGGGAAAGCTTGATGAGGAGCTTGCATTCCTTGAGCAAGGCATCCTTAGGGATTGCATGTCATTGATGAGATTGAAAGTAGGATGTAGAAAGGATCTATCCATATCTCTTTTCTATGATAGATTTTGGGATGTATATAATGAGCTTCCTGATGATGTTGAGTTTTTAGAATCTGAGTTCATTGGTTTATTCTTGGATCTTTGTTTTCATGAGTCAACCAGTTGGTCAAATGCATTATGGGAAGAGTATTACATATGTGTCAGAGATTGGATACTTAGTGATGACAGCCTTGGGCTTGAGGATGCACTTGGGGTTATGTCCTTGAAAATGGAGAGCTGGTAGTTAATGGGGGACAGGAGGTTGAGGCCATTGGCTTCTCTTTATGTTGATCATGAGGAGACCAGTAGTTCTGATGTTGATTCTCATTATGCGGAAAGTGTTGACTATAAGGCTGATTTTGAGGTCAGTGCATATGAGAGTGCTGAAGATGGATATGAGAGTGATAATGTTTCCAATTTGTCTGCAGACTTTTCTTCTTTTCAATATCAGAATTCTTGTTTCTTGTCCTAGTTTGATGATGTTTTGTGTGAGTGGCAAGAAAATGAATATGATGTAGATGATGATTCCTGCATTGGTTTATCCACACAAGATGATCTAAGGCCAGAGGTCTCTTTTCTTTTCTTGGACAAGGAAGATGTTTGCAGTAGGGGTGAAGCTGAGAAAGATGAAAGTATGGCCCAAAGTCCACTAAGCACTGAGGAGATTTTAGCACTCTTGGCTGAAGAATTTCAAAGGTATGCACCTGTTATGGATTTTGATTTGGAGCTCCCCTATGATTTATCCTTTGACACTGATAATGAGGCCAGTGTTCAAAGTAACCCTGAGGACCCATGTATATTACAGTTCCCCTCATGTAGTAACTTTGCAGAAGAAAAAGTTGAAGTTCATGATAGTGTGTTGTCCTGTCATAAGAATTCTATTGATGAACAAGCTTCTTGTTCAAAACCTTTTCCTTCTTTTTCTAAATGTGATACTGATGGTGACAGTGTTGAGGACTTTGTCTTCAATGATTGGGATAGAAATTCTTTTGGTAAAAATAATGATGCAAATCAGTTGTCCTACTGTCACAAAAATTTTGAAATTGACCTTCACTTGGTTCATGGTTTAGTTCATGAAGACATCAGGGAGGAACCAAGTTTCTCACTGGCTGAAGCAATTCATGAAGGAAAATCAGAGGATCCAAGTCCTTTTCAACTAGGTAATTCTATGGTAATGCATGATAATCAATATGTCACATTTTCTGATGCATTACTAGATCAAATATTTTATTCCAGTCCACAAGAAGAATTAAATGATGACCCATACTTTTTGGAGTATGAATATAGTGGTGGTGATTGGAAAAGCATGGGTAATGATAAATACAGTTTCATTCTTTCACCCATGAATATTCATGTATGTAGGCCACAAGATAATCAAGATAATTTCAGGTGGTTGGTCACATATGTGGATGAAAATCAGATTTTTGACTCAGGAGGGTCACTGGTTTTCTTTTGGTGGCCTAGGGCCACCAAGTAAAATTGTATAATTATTATAAAAATTGTAAATCCTTGTACAATTTTCTTTCCCTTTCCTATTGTGTGTTTCTTTCCCTAGTTTGATTGCCAATTTTTGAGGCCCCTATTTTTGTTTTGAGGGTGGTCTGCTCTCCCAGAAATCCTAAATTCTTGCATGGACACAAGTTGCCCATCATCCCCAACTAGAGCCACTGTTAGCACATGCAAAAAATTTCATGGTTGTAGCATTTTCCCCCTGGTCTCTGCAATGTTTTTCATGCCTCTGGCATAAGCCCTTAGTTCAAATTTTTGAAAATCTAGCCGTTATGTTCAAAGCCCCTTTGTTATGCCCTGGCCTTGTTCTAATTTGATGTTACTTTATTCAGGCCACTTAAAAGTCCTTTAATGCATGTGTTAAAATTGGTGACTTCTTTGTTGCATGATCACGTGAACCTTTTTCTTGTCTTGCGATCATGCAACTGAATTTTTATATTGGCCCCCCTTGATTTATTTTCCTAAGTCTCTAACCCCCGGTAGCCTTTAATATTTCCTAAGGTCCTCAGCACCTAATTTTTCCTAAAAGCCTAAGTCCTACACTTTAATTTTTCTTATGTTCTGGCATAATATTTTCCTGGGCCTGGTCTTCTGACAACATCTCAATTTGATGGTTGGTGTAAGTTCTCATTGACTTTGTCAGAGGTTTGAGATCTTACGCCAGTCGTTGATTCTCCTTTATAACAGAGCTTCTCAAATAGGTGGGTCCGTTGACACATATGCACAAATGGTGACATCTTATTGGTCCATGTTTTGACATGTTGGTAGTTGTCAGTGGGTCCTGGGTTGCCGGCTTGTCAGAGGGTCTTGACATTTGCAGTGAATCAATGGCGGGTGTAAATTCTTATGAGATGTGTCAGACGTATGAGATTTTGAGACAACCATTGATTCTTGTGTATGACGTAACCTTTTCTTTTGACAGATCCATCTACCAGATATGCTGATTTTTTGTACTATGATTTGTCCACATTGTGTGAGCTGGACGTGTTGTTAGGTGGGCCTGGTATCTCAATTAGATGATTCCTAATCGACAGTTGGCGTGTAAGTGCATATAATGTTTTGAGCCTTTTAGATCTTACACCAGCCATCCGATCTTCCAGGTGGCTTAATGTTCTCAGTGGGGCCATTTGCCAAGTGGTGCAGGATTGTTCAAATTTTATTGGTCAAAGTGGATGATGTGGCACAATGGGGCCGTTGTCAGAGAGATCAGTGATGAGGACAAGATCTACGGTCGGCATAAGTTCTCATGAGTTTTGTCAGAGCTATGAGATCTTACACCCACCATCTGATTATAAAGCTTATAGTGAGTGGGTCATGTGTCAGTGTGACTGAGCATGAGCTACAAATGAGGTAATGAAAAGTGGCATAAAGTGGGCCCAGGTGGGGTCTAAGGTCTTAGTAGTTTGGATAAATAAGGTTAGCGGCCTAAAAAAATTCAATGCCTTTCACTCACTCGTGAAATGAAATGGTGGTGATCCAAAATGATTAGCGATTCAATGAAGAAGGGTCACATAATTGCTAGATATATTGGCAAAAGTAAAGAATGTTCTGTGAACTAGCGAAAGCCTTTGGTCGCCAGTTCACCAAATGTAACTGAAATAAGTTTATTTTCCTGCAATCGCTAGTTTGCGAGGTTAAGTGGTGAGTTAAGATTTCATTTTGTGAATAAGAAAATGCCTTGTCACATGTTCGCTTGAAGTAAGCTGAGGTGTTTGGTTGAGTTAAGATCATAAAAGACTGCGAAAGGGATGATCAGATGGTTGCGATATAAAGTTGGCCCAAATTTAAATTATGACCGTTGATTCGCTATTGGCACTTGAATGTGACCTTTGTTTTTCAAATTTGAATTCTCTAAGGGTTTGCAGTGATAGGAAGTACCAGAATTTATGGTTTTAACAGTTGATTTCGATTGGTTTGGTGGTGCTTGTGGTTGCAGTGTGGTCTAGGCTGCCTTGATCGATTGCAGGGGGCTTTGTACCATGTGGGTATGGATATTTTTTGGTGGCTCAAGGTGCTTTGTAGGTCTGATTAGTTTGGTTTATATGGTGAATTTATGATTTTCCTATACTTCTTAGAGATTTTTCTCATTCATGAAGATCATCCTTGATTTGATAGACCTGTACTTGGTTTTCCCTCCAAGAATTTTGATTTTTTGATGTAATTAGGGTTGGTGTAGTTGTTCAAACCCTAACCCTAGTTGCCTGAAGCTTGTTGCATCCTAACCTATTTGAGATCCCAAGGCAGCTAGTGATATAAGTAGTGAAATGTTTTATTTTGTAAGGGGTTCCTTCTTCTACAAATTTTTGAGGAGAACTGGTTCCATGAAGGGTCCTTTTCCTATAGATTTTCTCTACTTCTCTACATATAGGGAGCTCTTTTCTCCTTTGTTGTCTCAGAGAATATGATATGCATTATAATTGATTTGTCTTATGTATGAAATTCACTATGTTTCTACTGTTATCAGATTGTCTCCATTTGAGTTTTGGACTTATTGATTGAAGCATCAAGGGTGTTTCCATCCTTCTATTTGCATTTCCTGTGTCTGCAATAGAGTTGTTTTCATAGAAGCAACTAGGTTTGGGATTGGTTTTTAGGTGTGTATGAACTGGGGTATCAAGGGTATCTCATGTTTGTCTTCTAGTGGATGCTGGTAAATGTATTGCTTGTTTATGGGTCTCTTCTAAGGGGAGAGTTAATATCTTTTGAATAGGTGATAGCACATTTGGGTACACAGGTGGATTATTGAATTATGACCTGATTAATGGTGTATGATTGGTGTAAGGCATCAACATATTAAAATGTATTGCTTTCTTATTTCATAGCTATTTATTATAATGGGGTATTTGACTCTGTGGCCCATTGGACAAGGCACTGGTCTATGAGAGACTTAGTGTATCTCAGGGGTCCTTTCAACCCAACATTAAAATCTTTCAAATCAAATACCTTTTCCTTTCATGTTGGTAGTAGTAGTAGGAGGTTCTTTCTAGTCTTCAAACTCATTCTATGCAAGTAGGGTTGTTGCATGTGAATTGGCTTCATTGGGGTATAGGTTACCTGAAGGGGTTTGAATATTATTCCACAATAATCTATCTGTAGGCCTATTGTTTATCATGAGGTGTCTTGAGTGTACAGATAAGGCAATACCCACTTGAGTGATGTGGAGCTCAAAGAAGAAGGAGGATGTTCTCTATCCTCATCAATTGGACTATTTTCTTGTCAAACTTGAGTGCCTACCCTCAGAATCAAGCCCATCTATTGATTCAAGTTTGGTCCTACAAGGAAAAGCTCCAACAGAGTCATTTTCTCTAGGTCTTCAAGAATTAGAAAAAAGTGCACAAGAACACTCTTCAAATTTCCCCTTGTTCTAGAGAAGGGGCCTTTATTTTATTCCATATTCATTTGAGAACTTTTCTCCCCAATTTTTAAATCCACAACCATAGATGGATCAAGTTGGATTTCTCCAAACTTTTTCATGATTATAAAAATGTTATCCACTATATTTTTAGTTACCTTATGGCTGAAATTTATGAGGGAAAAAATATTATCTTTAATGCTTTTAAATTTTCTCTCTAAGGAAATAATTCTATCCTCAAAAATTATTTTTTATAGTTTTAGTATCCTTTGTTTCTTTCTTGAGTGAGGAAACTAGAGCCTTGCTCTTATTTTCTTTACAGTGAAGATATCTTTGTTGTTATTTTTGTAACTAATTATGTATACCCCTTACATTTATGTTGATTTGATGTATTTTTATTAGAACATCCAATTTCTCATATATATGGAGTTGATAGTGGCATTGTAAGCAATAGCTATAAGATAAGGTGGGATCTCATGCCCAAAATTGAGGACAAGAGAATCCAAAGGGAGATAATGGGTAAAAGAAGGATGACCCTCCCTAAAATAATTATGAGCCCACTCTTTTATATCTAGGACCACGTTGAATGATTAAACATGATAGGAATAATCATCATGTGGAGATGTGCGATGGGTTTCCCTTTTTGGATTTTTCTTGGCCAGACCTTTCTTCTTGGGTAATTTAGATATAGATCCCTCCTTATCAAGAAAAATTAGCTTTCAATGATCCATTTTCTCTCATTTGTCACTTTTATATTAAACAATATCATAGTCCTCTTGATCTATGTCTTCCTCTTTATGCTTATAAATAGGGGACTCCCTATTTTTTTAATTTAGAGAGGGAAGTTTCTGATTTCCAAAACACCAAAATTAGTAAGATCAAATGCTCACACAATACCAAGTTTTCCCAATTTTTCCAATGATCTGTAATGCTAGCCAACATAGAAGATAGGAGATGTAGTTCAAGTCCTAGTTAGTAATGTTCAAAAAGGTTTTTTCTCAAATTTTGGAGGTCTTGGGTAGGGTGATCTCTTTACCCCAATGTCTTTATCCTTAGAGCTAATATTCCTAGTAATAATATTGATATATGGATGAATTAGGGAATTCTAAAAGATATTAGGCCCTCCTCTTCCTATTAGGTTGTATCCCATCAATAATTTGTGGATGAAGTTCTAGTCTTATTGAAATTTATTCTTTGGTAGAGGCTAGGTGTTTTATCTCTTCACTCTAATTATTCTTTTATTTCTAGCTAGAAGATCAACTTAGATAAAGGTTCTCTTTTCTTTATGAATGTCTCTCCCTCCCTTTAGAATCGTATTTCTTGAAATTTAACTTTTTAGTTCTCTAATATATCATTGTCATATCTAGGAATACCTTTAACTTGAGGAAATCTTGAAAACTCTATTTTCTTGGGCCCTGGTAGAAAAAATCCAAATAAAATTTACATGATGGAAAAGTTTTCTTCTTAACAATGCTAGCAAGACAAAAACCCTTAAAGCCTATGCTTAGAGAACCTTAATTTATCTTCTATCACTATTTCTTATTCTTTCTTCTTTGGCTCAAAATATTGATCAAATTGAATGAGTGTTTCTCTAGTCAAGATTTTAAGGGAAATTTGTATCTCTCTTATTGGCTTGGAAAGAGTGTGTTCTAGCAAATATGCAGGTGGTCTTAGCATTATAAAATCATGTTCCCTTAATATTTTCTTATAGATTGGCCCCTACACTCAGGTTCCTGTATTTTGAACAATATCATCAAAACTAAAAAGACCTTACATGAGCGGTCTATCTAGCACATTGGTAATAAAATTATAATCTAGTTTAGGAAGGGTCCATTGGCTTCTCTTATCCCATTTGAATTTAACCCTATCTTAATTGAACTAACACATGTCTAATTGTCCTCAATTTTAGAGGATCAATCCAATATGGCTTCTCTAATATTTCTCAATGAATTCTCAAGAGCTCTTCAAGTTTCTTAACAATGAGACAAAACTAAATCTAAAGTATTTGGCCTTATAGTATAGATGAACCTTGCTAGGTCAAGTTTGGTTTTTGTCTCTATACTCCTTCTTTCTCTCCTTTTTTTAAGTGAGGTAAGATTTAGAGACCCATAATAATCCCCAAAATATGTTTATTTTTGTAGACGACTTGTCACTAAAAAATCATTAGCATAGATAACCTCTAGAAAAAAGGAATTCAATTTGTTAATAGATTCTTTTTGAGTGATGAATTTGATGAAATTATTAATCATATTATGCTCCACTACCACATCTATTATAATAGAAGAAAAAATTATAAATATTCTCTCTCTTTCTTTGATCTACCTCAAATGCCCCAAATTGGTCACTTCTCATTGGTTTCTTATGGTTCTCATATATCTATAATATAATTATGGTGGAAATCCTTTTTTTATTTGGGACAGTCTATGTAGAAAGAATGTAACGATATGATATTTAGGGATTAAAAAATAAGAAGCTTTGGTCTTTCTTATTACCAAAAATAATTAAGGAAACATTATCTTCTTTCCTGTATTCAAACATAAATATCTCCCAACTATTTTAGAGTGTCCAATATTATCAAAATTTATATCTTAGTTAATTATCTCTCTCTACATGTCCCCACTAATTGGATTTGGGAATTCAAGTATTCCTCCGAATGAAAACAAGATCAAGCCAATGGAGGTGGCATAAGTAGAGATGATAAAGGTAACTTTGCATGAGCATATGTGGCTAACCTAGGAATTCAATACTTAATATTTTGTAAAATGGAAATAATGTTTACTATTATATATCTCCTGCTAAATACAAAGGGCTTCATAACACCCTTTTTGAATGGGACTCCAAAAATTCTCTCATAATTCTTCATAGAAAATAATCCCTAGGCTACTGTGTAAAAGATCTCACTTTTAAATGCCAATTTATATCTAGTCATCTATGGAATATAATAGAGTTAATCACACCCTCAGTGAGGATAATACATAATCAGGAAATGGATTAGAAAACCTTGGTCCATTCCCCACTTCACTGCACATATTGACTTCCTTGTATGATCTCTTAAGGTACATTTGTTCCATTTCTATTTTTATCATGAAATATAAAGATTCATGTACTATCATTTTCATTATTGATTTTCCCATAATTTTATCCAATCATTCTTTAATGTGAAATATCTCCTTATAGGAAGGAAGTTTTTCTTTCTATTAAATACTTGTTGTCCTCCATATTCTAGCCTTATTTTATACTTCCAAAATAGTTTTCATATGAATGGTCTTTGTAAATTTCTTATCCTTCCATGGGGAGGAATTTGATTAAAAGAAAACATGGTAATTATGAAATCTATTAAAAAATATAGACTTCATTAGCTAATTTTATTTAAGGGGAATCTCTCTCATTACATTGAGGGCGTGCATGTCTTTGATCCTAATCTTTCTAAAAAAATTCATTTCTAGGACAAGGATAGGTTTTTTGTTAGATGGTGTCTTTCATAATGTCTATAAAGTCTATTATGGTAGCTAATTTTTAGAAATGAATGTAATGTTTTCATATATTATTCCACCAATTAGAGAATATTTTATAGAAAGAGTACTACAATAGTTGGTATTTATATAGTTGATAGTTATTATACAATTACACAATTGTAATGTAATATAATACATATGACAATTAAACCAACATTCCCCCTTACTAAAATGATTCTAAAAATATAAAAAACACCTTTCTCTAGGGAACCTCCCTTAAGGCTAACATAAGAAAAATGTTGATTACATAAATGAATACATATTCTTGAGTATATATATGTTTGTATAACCAAATCTTGATTCAAGTAGAGATCCATCAATTTTCCTCCTTAACCCTCATAAAGATGGATCCCTAATCAAAATTATTGAGCTCTTAGTCTCAAACTCTCAAATCACAAACCAAAAGTTATTTTCTACAAAAATATATATTGTACTCCTCACAAACACATCTCATTTATGCTTTCATTGACCCTCCTAAGGTTGATAGTTATTTATCATAGTCTCATGCTCTCTAGATAGCCATCCATACTCAACCTCTTCATTGAACCCCAAACTTGTCTCCAAATCAAATCTTCACAACACATGCATTGTTTTAATTTTTTAACATAAAAAAATAAAGAAAAAAAAAATCATAAAAGAAAAGACAACAAATCTTTGCATACAAGCATCACCACAAAGAGAGAAGCTAACTTGAGATGTTGAAAATTCCCCCATCTTCTAGTATTTTTAGGCTTCAAAATGATATGATCAAGCATATAATTCATAACTATATGGAGGATTTGGAACAGCAAGTAAATTGGACTTACGACTAGACAAATCTACCTTGATACAATCTAAATTATATATTACAAATGAGGGAAAATAACAATGCCTTATAATCTCAACAATCTCAAAACATACTTTAGTGTCACATCTTCATAGTAGTTGTATGAAAATAATTTCAAGCCCTTTCTATAATTAGAATTCCTAATGTAGAGAGAATTATAACAATAATATATATACTCTAGTGTATCCCTTTGGAAATATGCCATCTTTTCTTACCTCATTTTTCTTTACATCTAGGTGCTTCACTAGTATAAAGTGACAAAGTTAGGACATAATCACACTATTTATTTGAGAAACTCCACTAGAATGCAATTAAAAACCTGTAAGAATGAATTTGATAGTGACTACACTAAGTATGTCAAATTTAGGTCTAGGAAATGGGTGTACCTACTATTGGTTGTGAATTATTCCCTTTGATCTTCAACTTGCAGATTTACACTTTGATGGATAATATAAATAAAATCCTGACTCTATCACCACTCCAAAGTCCACAAGGAAGAGGGCCAACTGACAAGGATCAAAGGATCCTTCTTCACTTTGGGCTTCAATGCTCAGGCGGGTTTACCCTTGACTCACTTCTTCAAAGGAGTCTCAAAATGATGCACACAATGCTCAACACAAGTCTATAAAAGGTTTATCAAATGAATGTTTATATTTGTATGGTTGTTAACCATGACCCCAAAAGAAAGGACCAGTGCCTTATCCCAGGGCTAAGAGTTAGCCAAGCACATACTTCAACTAAATACCTTAAGTCAAACATAATAGAAACCAGGGTAAGTGCTTTGCCTATTACCCCTTTCCCTCAAGCACAAGGACATCAAATTCTACACCTGGCTGCAAACTCACTGATTTCACCTAAAAGGCTTTAATCCTAACTTTGTTAGAAACTCAAAGATGAATTCAAAATACTCTTTGTTTCCAATACATTAACACACTTTGTGACATTAACATATATGAACTCAGAGACAAGCAAGAAGACATACACAAGATACAAGATTGGGATTCAAGAATGTTTTCCTTAACACAATAAGGATCAGCATATAATTGACATCACACCAAGATGAGAAAAAGGCACCAAATAAGACCTCTATTAGTATATTACAGTCAAAAACCATGGACCAAAAGCAACAAGATTTTGGAACCCTTGCAAAATCCAAAATTCTGCAACTTATACCACTAGCTACCTTGGGATCCTCAAGATCAGATGCAACAAGCTTCAGACAGCTAGGGTTAGGGTCTCAACCACCCAACCTTCTAGAAATGGTCACAAAATTTATTGCAAATACACCTCGAGCCAAGAAAGTCCTTCACAAAGTACCAAATCAACTTCTGTAATTAAGCCACATAGCCGCTGGACCACACCGCAACACCAAACAAATCCAATCAGGCCACTAAAACATTTAAAACCAGTCCTTCTTGTCATTGCAAACCCTCAAAAAATTTGAATTTGAATACCAATGACCACTTCTATGACACCTACAAAGAAATGATGGCCCACATTTAAACTGAGACCAGCTATAAAACACAGTTGTCTGATCAATTTCTTTTGTGGATTTATGATTTTCCTCTAAAAGTGGCCCCACTAGACTTAGCCAACTAGTGACAAAGGACCTTCACCAATTTTCCCAACATTTTGTGCCTTCGCTAAACACTTAGCAACTTCCTGACTACCATTCGTGCAATCACCAAACAAACTAGTGAATCTCCCTTTCTTCTCATGAATGCTTGAACACATTAAATTTTTCAGCACCGTTAACTTCTTTATCCATTCCACCAAACACTAGACTACACTTGGGCCCAGTAGATGCCACACATCACCATTTCATTTGCAGTTCATGCCCAATCATACTGACCCAGGACCCACTTTACTTAAGCCTTTGAAATGAATGGCTAGCGTAAGATCTCATGGCTCTAACAAATCACATGAGAACTTACGCCGACCATTAGATCTATCCTCGTCATAGACCCTTCTGACAACAGCCCCACTTCTGAGCACATCCACGTTGACCAATAGGAACACAACAACTAAGCACCACATGGTAGATGGTCCCACTGAGCACAAGAGGCAACCTGGAAAAATGGAATAAAATCCAACAGATGGCGCATGATCTCAAAGGCTTGGAATATTCCTTGAGATTATACGCCGACCATTAGATTAAAATTTTTCAACGTGGGCACATCTGACATAAACCAACTCATCATCACACAGACGAATGAAAACTTGCCAACTCAGATCACCAAAACCACTACTGCAACCATCACCACACTACCATGGACACGTGGCAAGCGGTCACATGATCACATAGCCAAAAATTGGGCTATGCGATCATGCGATAGCCAATCACAGGCTACCACATCATCACCTCCGAGACCACTGCCAAAGAAGCCTTACCCTTTCGGAGGATCAGACAGTTGTGGTGAAAGTGCAAGAAATAAACCTCGTGCATCTTCACCTTGCAAACTTGCGGCAACCATCTATCCTATCTGAACTTTAACCGTGCTAGAAGCATAAGAAGAGACAAACCGCCAAGCACTCAACGACTATGCGACTAACCATTCGCAAGTCGCTGGATGTTAGTAGATAACAACCAATCTTTCAGAGATCACGTGACTAATAGTCATGGAGTCACTGGATAGAAGATGTAACCGCTTAGAGACTTGGAGAATCAGTGACAAGGAACTTTGAAGGACTGGGCTCCACCATCCATCGCACCTGCCCACTAAAGCAAAGAAAACTGCTAGGCAGCTGAATAGAAACTAGGACCCGGATGGCTAGGTGGCAAGCAGTCGCATGATCACATGTCAAAAAAGTCTGACATGTGGCCATGCAACAGCTAATTAGGAAGAGCCTAGACCCACCACCCACGTCGGACTTGTGCAGTTGAGGGAACGCCAACAAACAGGGAACTAGTGCGAGGTTGAAAACACACAATGTTTTCAGTGAAAGAGGATTGAAAACACACAAAGTTTCTGACACGTCAATAGATAAGCACACAAAGCTGGAAGAAAAAGGGTCAAAAACAATGTAGGTTATCGGTCAAAGATTGAAAACATCATGGATTTTTGAAAACACTATGGGTTTTCGACATTGTGGCAGATTTTGACAATATTTCTAGCAGACCCTAGAATTTGAATAACTTTTTGGATTTTATGATTCAGCAAGATGCGACATGGACCAGAGCAAGGTGACAACATTGAAGAGCATGAAGTAGGACACACACACCATGAAACACTAGGAATTCTCATCGCAAGTCAAGACTGAGATTGTAGGCATGGGAGGACAACAAAACAAAAACATTGCATGGAACAGGCCAACTTCACAAGATTTTGCAATGATAGAAAAAAGGCCTAACAGTGGCTCTAGTTGGGGATGCATGGCTTTTGTAGGCATGGCAACAACTCAGAATCACTGGTAAAAGTAGACCATCCCACAGGAAAAAATTGCAAAGAGCAAGGAACAAGTAGGGCAAGACAAGCAACAGGACCAGAAACCTGACAGACCAGGGCAAAACAGGGTAGGGGCAAGCAACCTATATACAAGAATTTATAAGATGTACAAACCTAACTACTATTCATGGAAAACAGAGTACTTCAAATGAAGTACTACTTCAAGAATTGTCCATGAATTGGCAACTCCTGAATACCACCATTAGAATCCTTGATGATGTAAGAATCTTTGCCCCATTTCTCATGAATCAAATATGGCCCTAACCAAATCAGATCAGATTTATCATGTTTCCCCTTATCCTCCAATCTAGCATTCCAAACTAACACCAAATCACCAAGCTCAAATCTTCTGTCAATAGTCTTTTTATCATATAAATTCTTAACCTACAACTGTAATTTGGCATTCCTTGCAACTGATTCTCTTCTAGTTTCATCCAACCTAATGAGGTCCTCAATTCTCAACTACATCTCATCATCAATGTCATCATCATACAACTGCACAAACTTGTACATCTCCAACAAATTATTATGAGGCATTCTAGCATGAATTCCATACACTAGGTCAAATGGTGCACAACCAATTGCCCTCTTCACAGTTACCCTATTAGCCCATATAGCTAATGGAAGCTTTGAATTCCATGCCCTCTTATTCTTCTCCAAAATTCTCTTCAAGATTTTAATCAAGCCCTTATTAGTAGATTCTACCTGACCATTTCCTTGCAGATGATAAGGTGAGGAATTAGAAATTTGAATTTCCAAACCTTTGCAAAAGTCCTTATATTCGACAGATCTAAAGCACATAGCATTATCACTCACTATCCTCTCAGGGCACCCAAACCTTGTAATAATATTATTCATCAGAAAGTCAATTACCACCCTGCTAGTTGCATTCCTTGTAGGTACAGCTTCTACCCACTTTGTAAAGTAATCAGTGGCAACTAAGATTCATGAATGTCCTCCGCTTGACTTGTTTGGTATCTCCCCTATGAAATCAACTCCCCATTGCTGGAAAGGAGCCTGAACCTCTACTATTTTTAATGGTACATTACCTAAAAACTTAAGCTTACAAGAGAACCTTTGATAAGCATCACATCTCCTTACCAAATGTTCTGCATCCTTGAAGATTTTGGGCCACAAAAATCTTTCTCTCAAGATCTTATGAGCAGTTGTTTTACCCATATAATGTCCACCACAAACTCCTTCATGCATCTCCTTCAACAACACATTAGCTTGATCCTCATCTACACATTTCAACAGTATGCAATCCAGATTTTTTCTATACAACTTACATTTCACAATTACATACTTAATGGCCTGTAACTTTAATGTCCTCTTTTGATTATCATTCATACTATCTAGACACCTCATGTTTCTCAAATAGTAAATAATATCCTAATACCAAATACAATCATCCATATCACATGTATAATCAATTTCAGAATGATTTACCTAGTTTGCATCAAGATTGGATTGGGCTATCAGTCTTGCCAATCCCTTTCCTCTAACCAATATAGTGATCTGGATCTCAACATTGAATTCTTGGATCCTATTGATCCATCTGCATCTTCTTCTAGACACCTCTTGCTGTGAGAAAATGTCCTCCATAGCTGCACTTGGCACAAAAGCAATCACAACTGCTCCCATCAAGTAACACCTAAAAGCCTTGATTGCCTTCACAAGTGCATAAGCCTATTTTTCATTTATATCATACTTTAATTCTGTAGCCTGCAATGATTTACTGAAAAATACAATCGGTTGTTCAAAACCATCCTTATTCTTTTGTAACAAAACTGTAGCAATAGTATGAAAAGATGCAAAAAAAAAGATATGCATTGGGACACTATAATCAGGTGCCTTTAGCACTGGTGCATCTTTGATAGCCTACTTGATATTCTTGAAAGCCTCATCAGGCTCACACTCACAATTGATTACAGATCCCTTCTTCAACATCTTGGAAATAGGTCTAGTAACCTCTGCAAAGTTTGTCACAAACCTCCTTAGAAAATTGACCTGACCAAAGAAGGACTGAATCCCTTTAACATTCTTTGGCCTCTAAATTTTATCAATTTTTGCTATCCTCTCTGGGTCAATTCTCACTTCTTGCTTCCCAACTAAGTGGCCAAGCAACTTACCTTCTATAACACCAAAAGTACATTTCCTTGGGTTTAATGAAATGCCAAATTCCAAGGCCCTCATAAATATTTTCTCTAAATGAGAACAATGGTCCTCTTCCTTCTTGGAATAGGTAGTTAAATCATCCTGATACACAACAAGGAAATCATTAATGAAATCTGAAAAGGCAACATCCATTGCACTCTGAAAAGTAGCACCAGCATTTGTGAGACCAAAAGACATTCTCACATAAACATATGTTCCCCAAGGTGTTGTAAAGGTTGTCTTGAATTTTTTTGATTCCTTAACAATGACCTGATTGTAGTGAGAGAAACCATCCATCATTGACATCAATTCTGATTCGGTTACTCTCTGCAACATAGCCTCGATATTGGGCAAACAATAGTTATCTTTCAATGAGCTGATGTTCAAATTTCTGAAGTCCACACAAAGCCTGATGTCACCATTCTTTTTTCTTACAGGAACAAGGTTTGACACCCAAGAAGAATGCCTTATAGGTTTGATAATGCCAGTGTCTCTCAACTTCATTAATTCTTCCTGCATCTTGGGTGCCAAAGTAGGATTAATAGGCCTTTTCTTTTGTCGGAAAGGTTTAGCATCTTCTCTTAATGCAATAACATGCTGAAATAAATCCTCTCTATAAACCTTTAGGTCATCATACGACCATGCAAAAACATGCCTGAATTTCCTCAATAATTCAATCAAAGGTCTCCTTACCTTTTGAGATATATCTCTACCAATGTACACTTTCTTAGGTGCCTCATGTGATCCAAGATTTATCTCCTCAAGATCAGCATGATCTTCTCCTTTGATATTCTTTTGAACTCTATCTTGGTTGTCAAAGATAGTCTCCAAAACAACAAGCCCCTTGGGAACCTTGTTAGTTCTAAGATGAATGACCTTATTGCCTAAGACAACCTCCCTTCCTTCTATTGACTCAACCAAGGCTGAACAATCAATTTCCTGACCATGATACTAATCCTTGCAATCCATAAACTTCAAAATATCATTATCATCATCAAAAACTTGCCAATTCTCAATATTATATGGTATACTAGGCTTAGCCTAAATTTCAACTTTAGAAATACCAGAGAATGTCACATCATTAGGATTGATTGCAATATTGGCCAACAAGTCAGCCATCTTGTTGTTACTCCTACCCGTCCACTCAATATTAAAGGCATCAAAATGCTCAATCAAATCCCACACTACATTCCTATATTGTTTCAACCTTCTATTCTTGGAAGCATACACTGACCTGACTTGGGACACCACCAACTCAGAATCACCAATAACACTTATGCATTTTATACCATGCTTTTGTGCCAACCTCAGTCCTAGCAACAAGGCCTCATATTCTACTATATTGTTGGTACAAAAGAAATTCAATGTGAAAGAGAACTTGTAGGTGTTTCCATCAGGAGAAATAAGTAAAATACCTACTCCTACACCATCTTTGTAGTTTGCAACATCAAAGTACATGACCCACAAATCACCCTTCACAGAGTCAGCACCTACCTTAGTAGAAATAGGTGACAAAACAAGCTCATTTTCAAATACAGGGATCTCTACCCTAAAAGAATTTACATCAGTATCCACAAAACATGTAGTTTCATTATCTATGTTTCTCTCAATCATGTGGCATACTCTTGGCTCTCATTCAATCTTGACAAACTGATCATCAATCTTGAAAGTTGCATAGGACAAATCACACTGTAAACTTCCTCCCATGGCAACACTCCATCTTCTAGATAGCAACATCCCATAATGAGGAGGGATATCCACCACCAAAACACTCATTGTTAGCTCTTTCTCTGGATATGTTGCCAACCTATATGGCATTGCATTGATAGTCCTAATAACTGGTACCTCCCTCTGATCCATTGCACAACACCTACCCTGCACTGTATCAACTTTAAGGCCCAACCTCTCCATGATTTTGAAAGGCATGACAGTATTAGAGGCACCACTATCAATCACACAATTTCTTAACTTCATCCCATTCACAAGAACACTTAAGAAGAATGGGTACATATTTTTAAGGCTGGCATTGACAGAACTGTCTAAATATATTGGAGGAATTTGAGACACAATTCCCTGAGCAGCAACATCCTTCAAAGCTTTATCCTGAGATCCATTGCATGAAGTATCATTTTTGTGAGTATTACCAACCCATGCAATAGCTTTATCTTTATGTTTAGGGATCCTCAATAATTCTGACAATGGAACCTTAACTATAATTTGTGACAATACAGATAACATGTCAATAGGGGTAGAAGCAGGAATCTCAATCTGCACTGCCTTAACATCCTTTTGCTTGTCTGACACATTAGGTGTACTGACCACCTTCACTTTTTCAACCTTAGCCATTATGTTAACTGGCTTCTCAATCTCACTAGAGACCTTTTCACTTCCAACTCCCCTAGGCTCACAATGCTTACTTTTTACATTCCTTAATTTCACCATGTGATCAACCTTTGATTTGTTCTCATTAGGTTCTCCGGAGTTGGTACTCTTTATAAAAATTCCTACAGCTTTCTCATTTATGTTCCTTGCCACCATGCCTCTAGTTTGCACTTGGGAAATCATTTCTGTAGTAATCCTCTCCATCTCCTCTCTAGAAGGTCTTCTCAAATTTACTAGCTTGGGAGAAGAATTCATGTTACATATGTTTTGATCAATGCATTCACCATCAGAAAAAACCTCTTGATGAAAAAGAGCCTGATTATGTCTCTTCACATTCACATCTGCCTCTTCATCAAAATTAGAATCATCTTCATATCGTAGACATGAAAAAACCATGTTGTAACCAACATCATCTTGTTCTTCTTCTTTTTCTATCTCCTCATCGCCACAATCTTGATTTGCAGCCATAGATTGTGCAACCACATAATGCTCTGTAGAATGAGGGGACTAGCATGCAATACACCAAGGTACATTCTCCATGAAATTTATTGAAGCTTTATGTAGAGTGTTAGGGACACCTCTGTCATTGTTTCCTCTTGCAGTAGGGACAATAGGCTTGCCATCCTTCCATTGGGTGTTGTAGGGGTAATTCTACAGTCTATTCTACTTACTAAAATTGTTGTTGAACTGAGGCCTTTCATTGGTAGGAGCACTAATGTGCCTATTTGCAGGTGCCTTCAAATCCTTCAATGCATTAAGCACCTTATCCAATTTATCTTCTTCTTGCCTCCTAGACCCAACATTCTTATCATTTTCTTTTTTGTATTTCCTGTCCCCAAACAACTTTGGGTCATCTCTCTTTCCACCCAACTTTTTTGATATTTTCATGTTGCTCTCAATATTGATAGCAATCCTAAAAGCATCCCTAAGAGTTCTTGGTTCTTTATCCCTCAATAAATATCCCATCTTCCCATCAAATGCATTGAAGTATGTAGTCAAATAGACATTGTCATCCAACCGCATGACTTGGAACAACTTATGCATACCCTTCTGAAATCTCATGTTGAATTTAGTTGCAGACTCATTCTAATTTTTTCTTATGGTATTGAATTCATTCAACATGAAGCTAGCATTAGGCCTATCACCATACTGCTCTTTGAAATATTTCTCAAAAGAGTCCCAAGTATCAATACATCTATCAGGAAGCCTCTTAAACCAATCTCTAGCATCTTCCATTAGAGATTGAACAAATAGTTTCATGACAACATCTTCATGCTCTACCTCATAATCATTAAGCATATCAACAAATAACCTAAGATGCTCTTCACAACTAATAGCATTATTACCAGCAAACTTAGGTATCTTATCTCTAATATCATTTGGAAAAGCATTTGGATAGCTAGGAATTCCATCAAAACTTATTTTCCTATAACCTTCTAATTTCATAGGTCTTCTTTGAAAACTCAAACTAGTGTTAACCCTAGGATCAACATTAGCATCTACATTTATCTGTGCATTTGACTGCTGCCTAGGATCTGCACCTATCCTAGCAGATGTAGAAGGAAAAGAACTAGTAGTATTACTAAGTGGAATAATAGTAGTCATAGATGGCATACCTAGTTCAGTAGTAGTTGGGCCAAGAGCATTAGCTGAAGAAGCCTGCAAAAATTGGATCTTCCTTTTCTTTTCTATAATGGTAGCATCAACCTCAGCTCTCTCTAGTTCTCTTGCAAGGTCCTCGTCTTCTTTTCTCCTTCTCTCCATATCAGTGTCCTTATTTGAATCAGGTGGTGGGATCCTTGGTATTGTCACTGATTTGCTTACTTGGTCACCCACCATCTTTTGCTATCCTTTCTCATTAATGATAACAATAGGTCTAGTGATCCTATGCCCATCCTTATCTTTAGGCAAAGGGACATAGCTTTACACTTGTCTAACCACAGAGCCCTCATTTTCAAATTCATGATCCTGCAATAAGCATTCTTGCTCACTCCTCAAGGCATCAAGATCACCAAACACATCATGCTGTAGTGTTTTAGGGGCAGAAGCAAGCATTTTGTTTCTCTCCTTCATTTCATTTATTTTTCTCATAAGAGACTGCCTCTCTATCAAAGCATTTACCTTTTTAGCCTCTCTCTCCTCTTGTAACCTTTTATGTATGGCATCCTGCTCTGCCAACTACAACCTTAGTGCATTCAAATCATCAGGATCTACCATAATGTCATCAGAACTAGATGACACATCCATATTAGGAAGATTTTGATATGGGAAATGGACCTGCCTATGTCTCAGGGGTTCTCTTCTAAATTGATCTTCATCAAGATCCAAGTCAACCTCTAAACCCACATCTCTATTTTCTTCATTCTAACCTGCAGGAAAAGGACCTTTGTCCTAAAATGCAGCCTTAGGGGTATCATAAAATCTCTCTTTAGAGTGACCGCCTTCTGATCTAGAAACTCTATTTTGTGAACCATCCTCACTTAAGGATACATGTGGTCTTCTGGCTCTTGCATTTCTCTATTCTCTCATGGGAGCACTGGCAGACTCACCATTCCTTCTAATCCAACTCTTGTTTCCCTTTCTAGGTAATTGCTCCAGAGTGACCTCCGAATTCTTTCTAACATGTGATCTAGTATTTCTCCTCTTATCCATGCTTCTTCAATATGTTGCACTGGTTCAAATCTTTGAGTCACCACCCACCTAGATGGGAAATCCTTGAAACACATAGGAAAACAAGAATAGACTTATACCTTTCTCTTTAGATTCTCCCTAGTAGAATCACTGACTCTTAACAAATGCATATCTTCATAGTTTTCCCCAGTGGAGTCACCATTTTGTTGGTTGTGGATTATTCCCTTTGATCTTCAACTTGCAGATTTACACTTTGATGGATAATATAAATAAAATCCTGACTCTATCACACTCCAAAGTCCACAAGGAAGAGGGCCAACTAACAAGGATCAAAGGATCCTTCTTCACTTTGAGCTTCAATGCTCAGGTGGGTGTACCCTTGACTCACTTCTTCAAAGGAGTCTCAAAATGATGCACACAATGCTCAAGACAAGTCTATAAAAGGTTTATCAAATGAATGTTTATGTTTGTACAGTTGTTAACCATGACTTCAAAAGAAAGGACCAGTGCCTTATCCCAGGGCTAAGAGTTACCCAATCGTATACTTCAACTAAATACCTTAAGTCAAACATAATGGAAACTAGGGTAAGTGCTTTGCCTATTACCCCTTTCCCTCAAGCACAAGGACATCAAATTCTACACTGGCTAAAAACTCACTGAATTCACCTAAAAGGCTTTAATCCTAACTTTGTTAGAAACTCAGAGATGAATTCAAAATACTCTTTGTTTACAATACATTAACACACTTTGTGACATTAACATATATGAGCTTAGAGACAAGCAAGAAGACATACACAAGATACAAGATTAGGATTCAAGAATATTTTCTTTAACACAATTAGGATCAACATACAATTGGCATGACACCAAGATGAGAAAAAGGCACAAAATTAGACCTGTATCAGTATATTATAGTAAAAAACTAGGGACCAAAAGCAACAAGATTTTGGAACCCTTGCAAAATCCAAAATTCTGCAACTTATACCACTAGCTGCCTTGGGATCCTCAAGATCAGATGCAACAAGCTTCAGACAGCTAGGGTTAGGGTCTCAACCACCCAACCTACTAGAAATGGTCACAAAATTTACTGCAAATACACCTCGAGCCAAGAAAGTCCTTTACCAGGTACCAAATCAACTTCTACAATTAAGCCACATAGTCACTGGACCACACTGCAACACCAAACAAATCCAATCAGGCCGCTAAAACATTTAAAACTAGTCCTTCTTGTCATTGCAAACCCTCAAAAAATTTGAATTTGAATACCAATGACCACTTCTATGGCACCTGCAGAGAAATGATGACCCACATTTAAATTGAGACTAGCTATAAAACATAGCTGTCCGATCAATTTCTTTCGCAGGTTTATGATTTTCCTCTAAAAGTGGCCCCACCAGACTTAGTGAACTGGTGACAAAGGACCTTCACCAATTCGGTCAACATTTCATGCCTTCGCTAAACACTTAGCGACTTCCCGACTACCGTTTGCACAATTGCCAGACAAACTAGCGAATCTCCCTTTCTTCTTGTGAATGCGCGAACACATTAAATTTTTTGGCACCATTAACTTCTTTATCCACTCCACCAAACACTAGACTGCACTTGGGCCCACCCAATGCCACACGTCACCATTTCATTTTTAGTTCACGCTCGGTCATACTGACTTGGGACCGACTTTCCTTAAGCCTTTGAAATGAACTACTGGTGTAAGATCTCATGGCTCTAACAAATCGCATGAGAACTTATGCTGACCATTAGAGCTATCCTCATCATAGACCCTTCTGACAATGGCCCCACTTCTGAGCACATCCATGTCAACCAATAGGAACACAGCAACTAAGCACCACATGGCAGATGGTCCCACTGAGCACAACAGGCAACCTGGCAAAATGGAATAAAATATGACGGATGGTGCATGATCTCAAAGGCTTGGAATATTCCTTGAGATCATACGCCAACTATTAGATTAAAAGCTTTCAATGCGGGCACCTCTGACTTAAACCAACTCATCATCACATGGATGAATGAAAACTTGCCAACTCAGATCACTGAAACTGCCACCGCAGTCGTCACCACACTGCCATGGACATGTGGCAAGCGGTCGCATGATCGCATAGCCAAAAATTGGGCTATGTGATCATGCGATAGCCAATCATAGGCTGCCACATCATTGCCTCTGAGACCACTGCCAAAGAAGCCTTACCCTTTCAAAGAATCGGATGGTTGTGGTGAAAGTGCAAGAAATAAACCTCATGCATCTTCACCATGTGAACTTGTGGCAACCATCGATCCTATCAAAACTTTAACCATGCTAGAAGCATAAGAAGAGACAAACCGTCAAGCACTCAGTGACTACATGACTAACCATTCACAAGTCACTGGATGTTAGTGGATAACCGCCAATCTTTCAGAGATCATGCGACTAACAGTCACCGAGTCACTGGATAGAAGATGTAACTACCTAGAGACTTGGAGAATCAACGACAAGGAACTTTGAAGGACTGGGCTCCACCATCCGTCACACCTGCGCACTAAAGCAAAGAAAACTGCTAGGCAGCTAAATAGAAACTAGGACCCGCACGGCTAGGTGGCAAGTGGTCACATGATCGCATGTTAGAAAAGTCTAACATGTGGCCATGCAACAGCCAATCAAGAAGAGCCTAGACCCACCACCCACTTCAAACTTGCGCAGTTGAGGGAACGCTAGCAAATAAGGAACTAGTGCGAGGTCAAAAACACACAATGTTTTCAGTGAAAAAGGATAAAAAAAACATAAATTTTTCAACACATCAATAGATAAGCACACAAAGCTAGAAGACAAAGGGTCAAAAACAACGTAGGTTATCGGTCAAAGATCAAAAACATCATGAATTTTTTAAAACACTGTGGCAGATTTTGACAATATTTCCAGCAGACCCTAGAATTTGAATAAGTTTTTGGATTTTATGATTCAGCAAGATGCGACATGGACCGAAGCAAGGTGAGAACATTGAAGAGAATAGGATAGGACATGCACACCATGAAACACTAAGGATTCTCATCACAATTTAAGACTGAGATTGTAGGCACGGCAGGATAGCAAAAGAAAAACATTGCATGGAACAGGCCAACTTCACAAGATTTTGCAATGATAGAAAAAAGGCCTAACACGTACTAGAGGTGGGTTCAATCCAAATGAATCTAGATGCAATCCTGCTAGTTCTCAAATTTCAATAGAAAATTGACTTATTTTGGACTTTTCTGGCAAAATAAAATCACCCACCCACCCACACACACACACACACATAAGTATGAATGTTTGACTTAAAGGATAATTTTTTTTATCTCAATACCTCATGAAACCTCCATGTTTATGCTGTGTAAAACAAAAATAACTATAGATATTAATGAAATTTATAATCATTTATCTTAAAGCTTCTAAAATAATATTGCCCACACACTAAAAACCACTAACAAATAAAACCAACAAAATAATCTATTTTCCTCTTTGTTCATATTTGATGTTTAATATATCACTTTTATTATTAATAAAAGCCCATATTCAAAATTGAAATTTTAAGTTCAAAATGTGTTTGATGGAAATAAATCAACTAATAGTTAATAAAAATCTTCCCAAAAAGGTAAATATAATATCATGGTCCCAAAACATCTGCAGTTCTAATGTACTCTACATATTCTTCTTCATATCATCCTTAATGAATTATGTAATCTCATATTTGAAAAGGTTATGCCTCCACTTGCAAATAACGTATGCGTTCACATAATAATGTGGCACCATAAATTTAAAACAAATCAATAAATCTATCTCTTTTTATATGTTTCTTTGTATATCACTATGTAAAGAAAATTGTAAAGTGCTTATCACCTTCTATTTAATTTTTATGATATGAAACAACATTTATGGATGTACAACCTCTTACAATATGTAATTTAGGAACAATACCACTATATATAAATTTTATTTTTTGAATTAACCAACATTCTCAATTGATCATTTAACATTCAACCTATCCCACAATATTTAGGAAATTATTTTTATTTAATTTCCACTAATATTTCTTTTACTATATAGCTAAGCTATGTGACTGTATAGTGGTGGATAAAGATGTAGGAGATCTATCTTTACCCTCACTACAATATATATTGTTGTATCTATGCAAGGGGAATGTAGGACCTATTCCTAATCCAAATTCCTAAAAGAGAGATACAAATTGATTAATCACAAAGAAGTGATCAATGCAAAAATGAATCAAACAATGGAGAATATGAAGGAAGGAGGAAATCCTATAATTCGCTATAGAAACTATATGATTGAAAAAATTAAATGAATAGGAGGTAAATACTAGCCTCAAAATAGGGAAAATTTGGAAAAGACTAATTTATGATGTCTGTGCACAGTTTCAGGGAATTCTGCAACCTACTCCAGACTTGAAATGCCGAGACAAAGGAAACCCAGAAAAATTTTATCTTTCTGAGGTTAGGTTGACTTTGACCCAAATAGCGGGGCATAATCTTACCTCGGGGCATAATCTTACCCCTCACTGAAGGTCATCCTTGACCTGAAACAACTCCAATAGAAATTATGTTCACGGATCTCAAAAGCTCACCGAAAAGGGTATCCAGATTTGAACTTCAATTCGTTGTCCTGTACTTGTACCTGCAAGAAAAATGGTTTTTGTTTTTTGGATGGGGATTTTGCCTTGGTCAAACCCCAATTTTGAATCAACCTTGAACTATAATTGAAATTTTAATATGTATAAACAAAGTAAATGAAACTATTCACCTTGCTTATGTTGAAATCCTTGTGGAGGATTCGAATCCTTGAATCCACAAGTACAGATGCTCCAAATGAATATAGAAATGTATGTAGGATGTCTCAAATAAGTGGTATTAGATCTTCAACACCAATTTTGAATGGAGCTTAACATAGGAAGAGGCTTGGATGAATGCGGATGGAGAAATCTTCAACAAGAGGGCTCCATAGAGACTGAATCCTTCAATGGTTAACAATGGATCTCCTTGATGAATAATTGAATGCTTGGAGATCAATGAATGCTTTCTTTCTTTCTCCTTCCTGCTTTCTTCATCATGAAAAGTGGATGCAATTTCTTGATTGTGGATTGTGATGTTCAATTGTGGATATGAAAATGAAAGAGGAAGGCCTCAATTTGTAGTGATCTAGGGCAAAAACTTGTAGAGAAGGCTGAAATTGGAGAATTAAATCCCAATTAACCTTAACCCCTAGAAATAGACCTAGATTAAATGCAATTTAAGAGTTTACCATTGCAAAACCCAAAATAGCCGACCTAGAAGCACAAAAATAAAACTTTTCAAAGCCTGACATCTTGAAACTCCTAGAATTTGAAATTTGGACCTGGGGTCATGGTCAAGGTTGACTCTAACCTAGGTCAGGGTCAAGGTGAACTATGACCTAGATCAGGGTCAAGGTCAACCTTGACCCATCAGGTCAGCCTTGCCCTAGAAAGTCAAAATCTTCAGATTCTCAGAGAAAGTTATCAGAAAGAGGCTAGAAACAGGGAGAGAGAAGTAGAAAAGGGGGAAAATAACTAGATCCATGCAAAGACCCAATCAAGGCACTTGACATGACTCCAGACCACTTACTCAGAGGGCTAAATGCTCTTATCATGGAAATGCTTCCTTTTTAAGATGATACATTAAGCCCCCACTTTAGCAAGAGTATGGATTCGATGCAAACTCTTGGCAAAGGAGATCATAATGAAAAGATAATCTTATTGAAATCAAAGGAACAAAGAAAACCTCAAGCCCCCAAAGAATCAAGTCTTCATCAACTCCGAGATCACAATAAGAGAAACATCTCTAGAAAAGAGAGAGAAGAGGGTGTGATTATCTTGCCCAATGAGAACTTATGTCCCATTGTGAACCACATGAGGAAACAACACAATTGGAAAGATGGAATTGAACTGCCTAGTGAATGTGGCTACTCACTAGTCAACTCATCAAGGATTCACTCTTAAGAATATTCTATTCCATGAGTAAAACCAAAAGAAAAAGAGATTCACTCTTAAGGACATCTTCAAACTTAAGGGATAAAAAATTTGAAACTAGAGGGATCAAGAGATCCTAAATAGAAATCCATGCTTTAAGGATTAGTCACTAATCCATAAAGGGAGAAAAGTATCTTGAAAAATAATATATGTCAAAAAGTGCGTGTAAGCAATAGGTGAGTAGAGCATATGCTCCCATGTCAAATTCATTGCTAACACTTTAATAGGAGCAATGGATTTAATAGAAACATAAACAACTCCACTGATTACATTTCCACTACGAGATGCCCCAAGACAAAGATAAATCAAGGGAAATACCACATAAACATACAGAGAACACAAAAGGGAACTACCTGCCGTGGGGTTAGTATGATCATAAGATAATATATATATATGATATTATTGAAAATGAATTGACATCATTCCCCAAAGAAAGTAGAACTACAATCACAATGGAGGAAAGATCACATAAGAGCTAGGAAGAAGAATCTTTTCGGACCATGACCTAGAGACCAAAAAGATTTAGTGCTACCAAGTCGCAGATCCAAGCAGATTACACAAGGAAACATTTACAAACAATAGCACAAGTACAACATAACATGAAAAAACATATAGAAAAATAGAGATACATATAGAGGAATTATACAATAGGTTCGATTCCTTTATCACCTTATACCAACAAAGTAATAAGGGTCATATAAAAGAATCTAACAACATTTAGCAAACTCATCATGGGAGAAGCATACTACAACATGAAAACACACAACAAAGCTACCATGAAGGAAAAGCTGATCATGCGTGCCACCTACCCTCCCCATCTCATTCTATATCATTTAGGGAAGGTGGGTAACTCGCAAGAGGGACTATATCCAACATAGTAGGAATGATAGCCGGCTCCAAACAAGGATCCTCTTGACAATCATAATGTTCGATACTAGGTGTAATTGTCAATTATGATGAAATTATATTAGGTAAATCAATGTCAATGTTGTAATACTCCAAAATTCGCACCTTGCAATTCTAATCAATTTTGGTGCATTTCTTCAAATTTCTACATCATCAAAGTCCTACTGTACTAGGAAATTCTATCTCCTAATTGACTTTATTTGACTCGGTGTCAAATGCAAAAAACCCTAAATTTGCATTAATCAAATACTATATTTAATTACTAAATATCAACATTTATTGGCTAAATAATCCCTATGATTAATTAATTTAATTACAAAGTCCTAGTGCTTTTATTAAATTAATTCCACCCCCTTTACCTAATACACATCAAAAGGAATTAAATAGTTATTTAGTTCTTTAAGTGAAATATTCTCCTTTGAATTTAATTATTCAAATAATTTGAAAAGCCACCCATGTGGAAATATTTCATTTAATTAATTAGATAATTCCTCCAATTTGTTTCACCTCCCACCAAGGAGATGAAGAGTCGACTGTTTGTTTGCAAGAAACTCTGCAGTCTCCACTTGGGCTCTTCTATATTAGAGACCTCTCTTTCCTCATTTGAGGAGGCAATTTTTGAGTATCAAAACTATAGCGAATTATTGTCTCATCTTTTCCATTCAAAGATTTAATTATCTTGCATATTAGATTAATTTCATTCTTAGATTATGATGCAATTTCAATTCTTAATTTAGTTTGTTTTATCATGCTCTTAGAATAATATTCATCTTTCTTATAAGTTTGTAGCTTAATTTTCATTCTCATTCTTAGCTTAATTCATTTCAATTCAATCTCTCTCGCATTTAAATCCTCCATTTTAGAGTTTGGTCTATGGTTGTTGGGCTCTCAATTCAGAGAGTGACTCAAAAACCCACCTAAATAGGAGGCAATAGGTCAATTCATGTGAGTGTGCAACTTGGATAATTCATGTTCATCTTCGTATATGATCATCAAGCAATAACCATGTTGAATTCTATGGCTGAATTTGAGGTCCACGTTCAATTATAAACATTTTGGTGCCCACCGTGGGGTAGAAAATTCATTTCTGGCCTCATTCTTTTTGGATTTTTTGTCAGCATTTAATACTCTTTTGGTACGGTTGTACAAATGTGTAGGGAAATCTCACACAAAGATTCCCACTGTGCCATGTGAAGTTGTGCCTTCATTAGCCCTTCTCAAGTGAAAAAGCACAATCTCATGTAGGTCCCTGCATTTTCTCTCCCATAGCGTTGCACTTCCTCGCACAAGTCTTACCATCAGTTTTTAAATTTTTTTTAGTTTTCTATACTTTTCCTGTTGCTATTTTCTGACAAATCATTGTTTTCAATGATTTTCATATCTTTGTTTTCTTCTACATCATAACAATGGGCTGTAGGATGTTTGATGAAGACTATAAAATTACTGATGATTTTCTGCCAGGATATTTGTCAAAGACATTTCAAAACATTCTATTTTTAATCACTTTATTCACATAGTATAATTAAGGCCTTATGAAAATTTCTTAAGGGTCTTGATAGAATGATAGGGTAATAGGCTCTTCATTACATGGAAGTGATTCCCATGGATGAATTTGAGACCCATATTTTACTAGCATGATAGATACCTATGGAAGCAAGGAAGGGTAACTAGTCTTTAGCACGTCTATTTGTTAGGGGATTATGATCTCTCTTTGAGAGAACCAGAAACCCAAAAGCTTGAGGATTGGTTGAAGAGGAGTTAGCTCAGTGATATACATGTCTTGTGTGTTTGGGTAAGGTGAGAGGTAGAGAAGTATTCTCTTCTCTCTTTGAGAGAATCATAAAATACGACCCTTGGATCCAAGCCAAAGTCTGTGTCACCTTTAGAGGGCCTGCTGGAAGTTGAACCTCCGGGAATGACCCAAGTGAGTACACACCTATTGTTGGTGATTCAACCTCACTATAATAAAGTATTTTTTTTGAGTCTAAACAATCAAAAGCCATGTTAACTTCTTTCTCTTGATTACGACTATCATCTTGAGAAAGCTCTGTCTGTTCTGCTGAGCGGCACTGCTCCTAGCCCTACTTGCGAAGGTGTATGAATTTTAGGTGTCAGTGTGGTTGTGAGGCCCAAACCCTATATTGGGGGCACCAAAGGTTAGTGTGAATGGAAGCCCACTAAACACTCTCTTAGTTAGTTTTCTACCTGGATCACCTCTGAAAGGAGACATAATCTTTGCACAGGGAGGGGGAAGAATCTCTCCCCTAGATTCTCACCATGGGCATGCACCTGGATGTTTGAAGGTGGTATATGACACTAGCTTCTACTTCAAGGGTAACCTTTGAACATATATTATTGAGTTCTTGGAAACACAAAAAACACGGGTGCCCTCTAGGGGGTGATATGACTATGTGAGGTGAATGCATGCACATAAGTTGTGAGGCATAGATTTTGTATTCTCTACCATTTTCTTTGTTGAGATAAATGAGTGTTTGTTTTGAGTCTTAAACTATCCAACATGATCAAACTTGTCAAAGACTCCCATGATTCTTCTGAGTTGCTTTGTCCTCGGTAGTATTGTTTGCAACTACTGATTATGTCACTATTGCTTTGTCCAAACTTTATCCTTGTAAACGATTGGTTTTAACATCCAAACTAAGATTTGATGATTCAAACTGTCCTAAAACTATCCAAAAACTTAAAATTATGCCAGAGAATAGTTCACATTGTGTCTTGAAATCTGATTTTTGTCTTGAAAACTATGTCAATTTGTCAAACCCTAGTCTTTTCCCACATGAGATTTCAAGAAACTATGCATTTCCTTGCATGAGACAACACATTCTCATGTGTATTTCAAAATTTCCTCACATGAGACAACACATTCTCGCATGAAATTCAATATTTCCTCATGTGAGATTTTATTTCTTCGCGTGAGACTATCCCTTGATTTTCAAAACAATGAGCTATTTCCCGTTGGCTAGTCAACTTTCTACCTAATCTAGTTTTTGCTTGGGGTCTGTCAGCCTGTTCTCCTATTGTCCACTACCTGAAACTAGGTGTCTTGGGTTGAGAACTAAATGATTACTACTTAAACTCACATTGTCTCTCTATTGTCTGTCCTATCCTACTGTTCTTTTGTACCTTGCAATACGATAGTCACATCTTGGCTGTTCTATCCTTACTCTTGATGATTCATGCTAGGTGAATTTTACTTTTACCTCTTTTTTTTCTATCCCAGAGATAGAGTTCTGAGCATAATCTTAAGTCCTCCCTCATTACTTAATCTTTGTCTATGACTATTATGACTAGAAGTGGCAACGTCTTCCCCATACGTGGTACTGGACAAGGTAGAGGTAGATCTCACAATCAAGGAATAGGTCATTCTGAACCTATGATGCAACCTAAGTGTCAAGAGGGATCCTCATGTTCCTCCTCATCGAGAGTCTTAAGAGAGAGTCTACGTCAATCCTCATCTCCTATTAGTTGGCCTAGGGTCAAGCAAACATTTTGCGTAGGCTTTAGTCCAAATCAGAATCTAGTGTTCCAAGAGCATTACAATTCATTGTTTCAAACACAACCTAACTTATTGTTTCAAGAACAACATAACCCATTGTTCTAAGATCAACAAAACTCTGAAACGTCACTTTCTCAAACTAGCCCTATTGACACTATTGATCCTATCAACCCTTTCGATCCTATTGACCCTATTGATCCTATTGATCATATCGAATCTATTGCCATGACCTCTTGATATACTACTACACATGCTCATACTAAGTCTTTTCACTTTGCACACTCACAAACCAATGAGATGGGAGACCCATTCCAATTCCAAGAGGGTGAATACAACAAAAGTCATGATCAATCTCAAAATGACCAATGTCATGATCACTCTTGAAATGACCAACCTCAGGATCAATCTTAGAAAAAACAACAACAATACCACTATCACTCTCAAAATGACAAAAATCAATATCAAAATGACCAGAATCAAGATCAAACCCAAGCATTTTTTAAATTCTTGGTAATAATGATGAGGTGATAACCCAGAATGACATAGATGATGCAAAGGCCAACAAAAGTCTTCTCAAGATGATGGAATCCTCGTTCTAGATTAAAAGAAGAAATATTATCTAGAACTAGCTAAACAAGGAGCCAAGTTACCCCCAGATTTCAAAGTAGAGACACTCATGGTAAAAGAATAGGAGAATGAGACCGCTAAACTACAAAAGATTATTCGAGACATGCAAGACCAAATTAGTCAACTTGCAAAGGATAAGGATAAACCAACATGATAGTTCACACTAGAAAACATCTATCCTTTCCCATTCGATAAGAGTCTTCACATGCCTCCTTTTCCCAAAGGAGTAGAACTCCCCAAATACGATAAATAAATGGGTACTATTGATCCCTAGGATCACTTGAGAGAGTTTTGCACTCTATCCATGGAGTTCATAGAGGATCAGACTTATCTCATGCACCTCTTTCCCCATAGTTTGGGTGGGTCAGCTTTGGAGTGGTTCTCTCGATTATCCACTAGCATCAATACTTTTGATGAGATTGCTAATTTGTTCCTACAACATTATTTTCACAATATTCAACATCCAGCCAATATCTGAGATCTTTGTGATCTAAAATAGTGACAAAGGGAACCTTTCTTGGCATTTCTCCAATGATGGAGACAACTCTTTACAAAATATCCCCACAAACTACCTGAGTTCAAAAAACTTGACATCTCCTTAGATAATCTCATCCCCAATTTTGGATATCAAGTATAGTTGCAAGGTCCCCTAACTTTCGATAATATGATTAAACAAGTTGTGAGGATAGAAGCATTTATGGTCAAGAAAGGAGAGTTGACTTTGAATAAGGATAACAAATAGGGGTCTTCCTCCACAAACAAAGATAAAGGTAAGTTTGTTAACAAAAATAGAGATGTTGTAAATGATGGAGTTGTTGACAATGTGACCCCAAAACCTTCAAAGTCTATTTTCAACCTTACCTCCAGCTTATAGGCAACCAAAGCCATTGAGAAGGCTATGATAGATACTCAGCAACCTTCAATATTTTCCAAAAAAAAATTTTAGGCCTCTCGACCCAAGTGTGAGTTTAC
This sequence comes from Chamaecyparis obtusa, assembly GCA_027943335.1. Lineage (NCBI taxonomy): Eukaryota > Viridiplantae > Streptophyta > Pinopsida > Cupressales > Cupressaceae > Chamaecyparis > Chamaecyparis obtusa. The sequence goes on along the minus strand of BSBK01004181.1, from coordinate 771,562 downwards.
TTCCTTGGGAGAAACCCTTGACGTGGTTTACAAGATTCTTGTGCAAAACTAGATACTCACTCCTTTGGAAAATTTACGTCCCTATGACCCACAACCATGACCTTCTTGGTGGAATAAAACCACATACTATGATTATCACAAAAACAAGGGTCATAAGACTTCTGGCTGCATTTAGCTTAGACACAAGATCCAAGATTTTATCGACAATGGGGATATTGTTATGAGTGGTCATAATAAGAACTTAGATCATCAGGCATTTAAACACCCCTTTCCTCCTCATGAGAAGGGTGAATCTTCCAAGACCAAGAATGCCAATGCCAAGGTTAACTACACATACACTACCAATGACAATGTCATTAATATGGTTGAACCTATTGAGGTCGAATATTGTGATGTGATCACTATCAAGGGGAGCGAGGATGCTCCTAAGCCTAAGACTCTATTTGTCTTGCGAGGCCCTGTGTCTCATTCCTCCAAACCAGAATCATCTCAAGATTGTGTGAATGTTGTTACCCAATCTCAAGAAAAGATCACCATCAAGGGTCTTGACCCTTATACATCTACACCAAAACAACCTATGAATAAAGCTTCTATTGGTCCTACCAATAAGAACTCAAAATCAGTCCCAATGCCTAGTACTACTAATTATAGCATTCTAGACTAGTTTCAACATACCAACACTCAGATCACTATCTTTGAGCTGTTAAAGATCTTGCCTACTCATAGGAAGATTCTTGATAAAGTCCTCACTAAGGAAAATGTCCCAAAAGATTTGGATCTTGATTGGTTTCAATCCATGGTGTGTCACCTAACCTCACTGCATTATCTATCTTTCTCTAAAGAAGATGACCATTCACTGAGCCATCCACGCAATGCCCCTCTACATATTAAAGTTATGATAGGCCCAAAGTGTGTCTGATGCGTCCTCATTGACAATGGTGCTAGCCTTAATATTTTCTCTACTAATTTTCTTACCCAATTAGGCTATGATGAATACTGGATAGATGCCCACAAGAAAATCACCATTAAGGCATATGATGAAGAGGAATGGAAATCCAAAAATTCTGGTTGTACTACCCATCGGAGTTGGACCTATTGAGATGGATGTTATCTATCAAGTTCTAGACATTCCCCTTGCATATAATATATAGTTGGATAGACCATGGATCCATGAAATGTAGGTGGTTCCATCCACATATGACCAATGTATCAAGTTCCCATTCCATGGAGCAGAAGTGACAGTACCTACCAACACCAACTATTCTTGCAACACACTCACACAATCTGTAGATAGTCTTGTCCCAACTAATAGAGAGTCTACTAAATTCTACGATGCCAAACTTAGAGAAATGGAACAAACTCTAAAGATCAAAGATACAGGCATGGGTGAGTATCAGATAGAACCTGTGTTATTATTAGAAGCTTTGTCTCCATCTTTGCATTCCTATGGGAGACCCTCTGAGAGAAATAAACCCTCTGTCAGTTCTCCTCAAATAGTCCATGATGGTGCCTTTGTACAGGCCACAATGCCACTAGAAGATAAGGATGAGGAAAGAGATATTACAACTTGGCTTTACAAAGAGAAAAATACATCTAAACAAATCACTCTTGCTCATGATATAGAACATGAACCAAATAATGAAGGTTTCAAGCTCATGAAATGCTTCAGTTATAAAGGGAGTGGCCCTATAGGGGTGAATGACAATGGCATACTTGAACCAATCAAAGCCATAGGTCATCGAACCAAGGACACCATAGGTCTAGGCTTCAAGAAAATCTCATTTCATTTAGGGATTAACAAATTTATACCAAAACCAGAACCAAAATTCCAGCCATAACCTGAAGACACTGCCATAGTTGCAAATCCAGAGGATAACTCTGACAAGGATATCTTTCCCTATCCCATTCCTCCAGATTTTGCTACACTCCTTGTAGAACCTGATGATTTTGTACCACATGTCAGTATGACAAAAAATGACAGTGATTCTGATGAAACCACCTTGGGTAATCCATTGACATACGAGTAGTTAATAGAAATCCAAACTACTGATCCTAATTATGCAGGTGATTTGTACATGCCAACATCCTTTCAAGAGTAGTTCAAGAAAGAACAAAACCAACAAACCATTAATACTTTAAGAGATGAAAATGAGTTAGATGGTGCAACTAGTGTTGATGGAATTCTCATATCAAGCATCATTGATTCACATGAGTATGAGTTTGATTCTCTATCTGATGCAATTTTTAATAAAGATATAGATGTTAATATGTATGAAAACCTTATCAAATTAGGTGAAGGGTCTAGTGTTAGGAAGACTAAGTGTGATCCCACTAACATTAACATTCCCTCTACTTCTACTGTGAGGACTTGAGAGGAATCGAACACACTTTTGGATGAGATTTCTCTAGGTCTTAACTTACTCATCCATGCTTTTGATGACTATAATGTGAACACACTTGAACATGTCACTTCTCTTTCACTCCAAAATCCTGAGCTCATTGATTGGAACTCTCCCTCTCCATCTAGTAAAGTCCTCATGTTCCAGAATGACTATACTCTTTCCTGTTACCTCAAAACTATCGAATCTATAATGACCTCCACCAGTGAAGAAAATATCAACATGAATGAAGTTGATATCAAGTATCTCAATCACAAAATTAAATGAAAAAAGAATAGGTGCTCTGATGGTGAAAACCACATTGTGGCAGTGTCAGAGCCAAAAAAAAGTAAAAATAAAAGACGTATCCGACGGTGAAAACCTCTCTGAGGTGCCCAATGATGAGATACTTGATACACTTCCTAGTCATTTTCAATAAATATCATTAGTGCTAATTGAGACAACCCAACCAGTGAGCTTGGGTATGGAAGTTGCACCTCAGATTATTCATTTGGCACAGTCTCTATCTACAAAAGAGAAAGAAGAGTTCACAAGTTTCTTTCGAAGCAAGAAAATCAATTTTTCATGGACTTACTTTGATATGCATGGATTGGATCCAAATCTAATCATGCATCATTTGTCTATTTCACCAAGCGTTAAGCCTATCAAACAAAAGATTTGAAAGATGCATCCACATGTGGCATTCTTAGTCAAAGTTGAATTAGAAAAACTTCTCAAAGCTGGTTTCATCAGAGCCATTATCTACGCTGAATGGATTCCCAATATTGTTCCAATTACTAAGCATGATAAATCTATTCAAGTCTTCACAGACTTCTAGGACCTAAATAAAGCATGTCCTAAAGATGACTTTCCATTACCCAACATTGACATGATTGTGGATATGATGGTAGGCTATGAAATGTATTCTCTAATGGAAAACTTCTCTGGTTATAATCAGATAAAGATCTCACTAGAAGACCAAGAAAAGACTTCCTTCACATGTGCTTAGGGAACTTTCTATTGGAATGTCATGCCCTTCGGCCTTAAAAATGTTGGAGCTACATATCAAAGGGTTTTAAACACTATTTTTCATGACATGATGCAAAAAACAATGAAAGAATATGTAGATGATACTTTGGCTAAAAGCATGCAACAAAAGGCACATCTTATAGATCTAGGTCCTATACTAGATCAAATGGAATAATTCAGTTTGAGGCTCAACCCAAAAAATTGTGCATTTGGTGTCACTTTTGGAAAGCTATTGGGTTATATCATATCTACTAAAGGCATAGAGGTAGATCTTGAGAAAGTTCAAGCTATCATGGAAATGCCTCCACCAAAGAACATTAGTCAAATGAGAGGAATTCAGGGTAGACTACAATCCATTCAGCAATTCATTGCACAATTGACCGATAAGTCACAACCATTCACCAAGACTCTACATAAAGGGGTGACTTATGAGTGGAATGAGGAATGTGACAAAGGGCTCACTCAAATCAAACAATATCTTGCAAATCCACCAATCTTGATGCCTCCTATTCATGGGAAACCATTCATCCTCTATATCTTAGCTACAAACACATCTTTAGGTGCCTTGTTGGCTCAAGAAGACCAAAATCACAAAGAATGAGCCATTTATTACATCGATAGAACACTGGTCTCTTACAAGATGAATTATTTAGTCATTAAAAAATCTTTTCTAGCAGTGGTGCTTGCTTCACATAAATTATGACACTATATGCTTGCTCACACTACAAGACTCATTGCTAAAATTGATCCATTAAAGTACTTGCTCAACAAAGCTTCCCTCACAGGCAGACTGGAAAAATGGGTTGTGATACTCAGTGAGTTTGACATTGAGTATGTAGAGAGAAAGGCTATCAAAGGACAAGTGATTTCAGATCAGTTGGCAGAAGCTCCTCTCAAGGATCATCAACCAATGAACATTGAGTTTCCAGATGAGTCTATAATGCTTCTCACAAATCAAACATGGAGCATGTTCTTCGATGGGTCTTTCATCCAAAGGGTTAGCTATAGGAATATTATTCATTACTCCATAGAGATATTCTTTACCAAAGGCTTACAAAATGTTGTTTCCTTGCACAAATAACATTGTTGAGTATGAAGCTTTAATCAATGGAATGAAGATAGCCATAGAATGGCATGTGGATGAACTTAAGGTCTTTGGAGACTCATAATTGGTCATCAATCAAGTTAATGACATCTATCAGACAAAAGATGATAAACTGGTGCCTTATAAATGGATGGTCAATGATCTGAGAAAATAATTTCCACATATCACTTTCTAGCTGGTTCCAAGAGAAGATAACAAAGCAGTTGATGCCATCACTACTCTTGCCTCTATGTAACAGATGCCAAAAAATGACTTTAGACGTGAATTCCTAGTGAAGACATTATGCTACCCAGCCTACAATACCCCTGAATCTAGGATAATCTATTCAGTCATCATACATGATTAATCTCACTACCATCATATCTACTCCTACCTATAGGACCAAATTATTCTAGACACCTACACCCAGAATGAAAAATGTAACCTAATCCACAGTGCTTCACACTATGTCATTGTAGCTAATGACTTATATAGGTGAGGTCTAGATGATACCCTCCTTAGGTGCTTAGAGCCTAATGAGTCCAAATTTCCATTAGCTGAGGTGCATGAAGGAATCTATGGTTCTCATTCGAGCGGCCTGACAGTAGCTCATAAAATTATTAGAGCTAGTTACTATTGGATGGATATGGAAAAATAAGCTACACAATATACCAAATCTTGCAAATAGTGTCATTTGCATGGAAATTTGATCCACGCTCTTGCCAAGGAGCTCATTCCCTTCATCAGTTTCTGGCCATTTCAGCAATGGGCCTTTGATTTGGTGGGTCAGATTCATTTATCTTCCTCTAGAGGACACAAGTTCATTATCACTACCATAGATTATTTTACCAAATGGGTCAAGTTAGTGCCTCTGACTATAGCTGATGGCAAGTTTGTGTCTAGGTTTATATTGAATTACATCATCTGTAGGTATGGTGTACCCTCCTTAATAATCACTGACAATGGGGGTAGTTCAAGAACAAGGATCTGAAGAAATTATGCACTAAGTTCAAAATCATTTAGAACTTGTCTTCCATCTATTATCCCTAGGGTAATGGACAAGCGAAAGCATCCAATAAGATGATTCTCAAGATCCTACACCACATATTTCACAAATCTGGTAGAGATTGGCACCTCTAGATTAATCTAGCTTTATGGGCCTATAGAACAAGAATTCAAACACCAATAGGGGCCACACCCTTTTCCTTAGTTTACGGTGTGGATATTGTGTTGCCTGTTGAGGTTGAGATTCCTACATTGCAAGTCTCTCTAAATGACCTCATTACTGATGAAGATATTAGAATATCTTGACTACAAGAGCTAGAGTTACTGGATGAATGCCAACAAGTGGTGTTTGATCATCTTAGAGCATACCATAAGAGAATGTCTAAAAGCTACAATAAGAAGGTTAGACTAAGGGAATTCCAAGTGGGTGATCTCGTCCTGAGAGAGAACCCCAAGAATCAACAACAACGGATCCAGAAAGGAAAGTTTGAACCAAATTGGTTGGGTCTGTACATTATCACTACAACATTTGGGTCTAGTGCTTATCAACTCTCTAATACTTAAGGAGAAAAGCTCAAAGATCCTATCAATGCTCTGCACCTAAAGCGATTCTATAGCTGAGACATTTTCTATGTGCTCCTATACATACTCAATTTTGAAAAAATCCTAAAAATTGCAAAATGTCCAAAAAAATGATCATCTTAGTGGAAACCTGGTAAACAGGCACTTTGATGTATCTATTATCTTGGTGAAAACCTAGTAAACATGTTCCTTGATAACAACAAAAAAAATGAAAATTCAAAAATACAAAAAAAATGAAAATTCAAAAGTACAAAAAAAATGAAAATTCAAAAAGTACAAAAAAAATATCAAAAAGAGAAAAGTACAAAAAAATTGAAAAGAAAAAAATGTGCCATTGATGAAAACCTCGCAAACAGGCCTCATGGTAGCAAAAATAGAATCTCTGCCAAGATGGTGAAAACCTGGTAAACAGGTGCCTCTTGTTCCCCAATGCTACACCTATTACAACATTGCTTGGCCTTGTTCCTTTTCTCCTCACTTTCTTGCTTCAGTTTTCTTTCTTGCTTTCCTACTTTAGTTTGCTTCCTCACATTCCTACTTTAGTTTTCTTTCTTGTTTCCTACGTTAGTTTTCTAGCTCATGCATTCGCTCTTAGTTACATTTGATATTATGCTTGACTCTACATGGATTGAAACTGGTCACACTTTGGGGCACATTCCTGGTCTAGGGGGCATTGTCCTATCCTTTTCAGAGGATTTTTCTTGCATCAATCACTAGTGGTTCTCACCGTGTCTTCCTACTGATGCCTAGCTATTATTGAGATTTCTCTCATTGAGGATCTCTCATGTATCAGTCACCAATGGTTCTCACTATGTCTACTTACTGATACCTATCTATCACTCAGATCTCTCCTCTTGAGGATCCCTCATACATCAATCACTAGTGGTTCTCACTACATCTACCTATTGATGTTTCATTCACTCTTAAATCTCTATCCTTGGGGATCTCTTGTATCAGTCACCAGTGGTTTTCACTACATCTTCTGCTGATACTTAGTTTAGCACTCTGATTTTTCCTTAAGACTATCTCTCACGTCAATCACCATTGGTTCTCACTGCGTCCACCTACTATCACCATCCTGTTGAGACTTATCGCACTATATACTTCCGATCTGACATCAATCCAATGAAACCCAAACTGAAACTAAAAACTAGATTTGTAACTCTCTAAAGCATACTGAGATTTTCTTTTGTGTGTTTTTCTTTTCTCTTTATCCTTCTTCTGTAACTCTAAGATGTCTTTCTTGACTGAGAGAAGTGAAGACTAGGGGTGACCTTTTCTTTGTTTTTTGTTTGCTGGTTTAGTTCTGATGATCCAATGAATCCATCTAAGAGGGGTGTCCACTATGAGAGCCTTCATCTCATCTTAGATGGCCATGTGTACCTTGACTCCTTTTATATGGAAACTTTGGTGAGGTTGGTTCTTCTCCTTGTCTATTTGAGTGACTTCTTTCTGCTACAAGTGAAATTACAAACGCTCATCCTGCAAAGTGAATGTAAGGGTCACTACAAGAACCTTTGATATATTTATCATTCACTTGGTAAAAGGAGGAACTCTCACATGTCTAGCATGTTTGTACACAAGGAACATTCAGGTCATCCTAGCAACTGTGCTTTTATTCTTATGTTAACTTGCTAAATCAAAAGGAATAGGTGTTCAGGTCATTCTGGCTTCTTGTGCCTTAATGCTTACACCCTATTATGAAAAATCTAAGACTAATGTCATATTCATATTCTCATGATTGCAATGTCAATGAGGGTTGTATGAAATCTTGTGATCATCTGATACTAAAAACTCTATGATGATAAATATCTAATGGGTCCAACAACCAAGTCCTAGGGATTGCATCTAACTTAGGCTTGTATTTTCATTCTAGGCTTGCATTGAGATAATATTATGATGCTCACTTCATTGTTCTCTTCTAGATTTATTCACCAAGGGTTCTCATCTTTCATCTCAGGTTCATCTTGGCTGCACAAGTGTCTGATCCTCACTCTTGATCTTCAAACATTCTTTTGGTTAGTACATATCATATATTGCAACATCCTGCATGAGATGATTAGTACCCTATACATTGCATTCACAAAGTGCATTGCCATAAACTCATTTACATACATTTACATTTATATCTAGATATCCATATACATGTTCATCCATAATAAGCATACATCAAATCATACATTGCATCTATCTATCATTGCATTGCACATTGCATACATATAAAGCATGTGCACATTCATTTACATATTCATAAAGAAACCATGTACATCTCATATCTACTCATCTAATCACATAGGAAACATCTAATAAAGCATAAACATCCAAAGCAATATATAACATGTACAATGATATCAAAAAATGAGCTCATATATATATATATATATATATATATATATACATCTGTCAATGTCAGTATACAAAAAAATGGTGCTACTGGAGCATAGACTATAAACAAATGGGGTGCAATACATCATCATGTATCTCCTAAACTAGCTCTTCCCATCACCACCTGAAGGAGGTGGAGGGGGTGGTGCATCCTGATGGGGAGGTCCTTGTGCAGGTGGTCCCTATGGTGGAGGCCCCTATGGAACTTCTCGTACCCTGACATACTCTAAAAATGGTGAGACCTGCTCTGCTAAATCTAGAACTACACCAACATATGCAACATAATAATATGTTGCCTATGTAGCCTCATATTGGGCCTCTATTTGAGCCCTAGCCAATACCTCCTAGAGCCCTCTGATCTCTCAATCTCTCTCTGCTACTTGAGTCTCCTACACAATGACCTGTATATGGAAATTATCTCTCTCTCTGCACCTACCAAACCCTATCTTGACTCTTCCGCAGAGCCTCTTGAAACTATGCAACCTAACCTCCAGTAGGTGGTCCCTATGCAACTTGATCCTACATATTTGTGTCCTTGACCTGTGTCTCCTTTTCAAGAGACTGCTTCTACTATGAGGAATCACCTCTCCTCTCCCTAGTAGATCTCTACTAGCCTTCACTACTCCCTACACCAGAATCTGTACCCATCTGTCTCGGCAAAATAGCCATCTACCCAGTCCTTGGTCTAAGTACGCACTACTATTGAGCCACCTATTGAGAAACCTACTGCTATGCTGGCTACTACTACTGTGGTGGTGGCTGTACCACTTACTATGCCCTCTAACCCATGCCAAAAGGATCTATAAATCTCAGGTAGGGATGCCCCAACAAATGATCCCTATATATTGGAACCATCCCTACATCTGTAATGCCTACCAAATAATCCCACCGAGCTAGTGGTACTCATGCCTCAATCATGCATCGCCTCTAATCTAACTTGGATTGCCAACCCTTCTTTTCCTCATTAGCAAAGTGAGCATAGGTAGAATAATCATGTGATATGTCCTAAGGCCTACCAGACTACCTCAGAAACTGTAATAGATGGAATCTCTCAATAATTCCAATGGTATGCCTAATTAGAGGACATGAACAAAAAATGTGTGGGAGCTTGTGCGAGGCATCATCCCATACCTCTATTGCTACCCATAGTCACCAGACCACCACAACCATGTCATCAAACTATGCCCACCACTACTCGGTCTTACCCAATGATGGGTAGGTCATCAGTCTAACATACCTATATATGTAGGGCTCTAATGGCTATCTAGTATCATGAAAAACTAGCCTACATATGGGGAGATGCTCCCAAGCCCATATCTATAATACAAAAACCCCTGCAAAAATGGTTCAAGAATCTTGATACATGATCTCATGCATCTTGTGATACATCTGGGCTAGCATACACTCATCCCATCTAAATCTCATAGCTGACCTATCTAACATATGATGTAGCATGTTCCCCTAGTCGCACTCTAGCCCGTTTTGTCCCTGATCTAGCATAAGGTAACAACCTAGAAACCCTACTAGAATAATGACTAATTTGTGCCCTTCTCTATACTGGCCAACCAATTCATCCCATGCGATGGCATGACCCATCACTAGCTCATCTTGAAAGATGGCCCTCAGTGCCAAAGTGCCCGCTCTTGGTTGAATATCATACTCCATGTATCGCTGTGAAAGGGTACTCTCAGAATCCTATATATGTCCTCTGGGGTGACTGTCATCTCCCCCATAGGCAAGTGGAATGTGTTTGTCTCTGAGTGGAAATGCTCAACCAGTGCACCTAACAGACCATAATTTACCCAAATGTCAGGTATATAATGCAAGTAAGATAATCCCAATCTGTCACGATGTGCCCCCTCTGCATCATCTAATCTTCGCACTAGCTCCCCTATGACTGGATGATGAGATCTAAACATGATATCTAGGAAGTCAACCTGCAATGCAAGTGATGACACTTGATCAGTATCTCAATCATGATGGTTCTCAAAGAAAAACAACAATTGAAAGTATGCACCTATCATAAACTGCCTATTAGATGCTCTACTTGGTTGAACTTACAGAATTTTTTATGCAATTTGGACAAACACGATAAAACTTTGCAACAATTTTTCATGCGAGGAAGCAGGATCCTCACGCAAGGTTTTGTAGCCGCGTGAGACTTTATCTCCATTCACATGAGAAATCCTCACTGAGGGAGGTTTCTCGCATGACATCGACAACCACCTCACACGAGCTCTTGGAGGTGCCCTGCATGAGGAAGCCCTCTTTGGGTCTTTCCTCATGCAAGGCGTGTTGGAGGTCCATGTGAGGAAATCATTCTCTTGCATGAATTTGGTGGGAAAAGCCTAAGAAACCTTAAAATCTAATCTAAATCTCCTAAAAAGTAGTAAAAAGTTGAAATGCAAGGTAAGTTTTTGACTACTTATAGGTGGGTCATAATCCATTGGCTGGTTGTGATGTTAGAAGCACTCAAATTGATGTGATTGTATTGGCATGCTCTCCATTTCTCTCTAAGCTCTCAAATTCTCTAAAGACAAAAGTTAATAATGAATTGAAAATGAACCTTTTGGGCCTTATATAGCGTTTGACCTAATTTTCAAAAGTTCTCTATTTTGCATGAAAACTGCACCCCTGGCTAAATCGACCTGCTCTGAATCCAATTTCAGGATTCAAAAAAAATCTGACATTTCTAGATAGCTCAAAATCATGTTTTAAATTTCTAGGATCAACATGATCAAATGCTTGTGCATTCGACCTTCTGGTAATGCTTTCTTGCTAGAATAACATCTCATCATCATTTTATTGGCTCCTTCATCTTTTTCATCAAAAGTCAACTCTATTCAAATCTAGTCAACCATGGTCAAACTTGGTCAACAGGACCTCCAAATCACTTTAGATCACTTCTGATCCTTCCATAATCTATTCTAAGTTCCTCTGGATCTTTGATTTTCTCTCTATCTGCAACCTTTTGTTGTCAATCATCTTTCTGACGTGTCATCTTTTGGTTTCGCTCCTTAGGGGGCAGGATGATTACATCATTGAATCTTATCGAATCAATTCTTGAATTAGTCTAATCTGAATTAAAATTCCTCTTCGCTCGGGGCATCTCATCACTAGAGGTATCTTTGGGCCTCGCATCTTGTCATCTTGTCTTCTATCTGTTAGGTATCTGAGCAATCCAACTCAGATCCTCGAGGATCAAGCTTCATTCTAGAGATGGCTCTCAGAATTTCATTAGGTATTGGGGCAATCTAACCATAATTCCTAAAATTCAAGCTTTGGTCTAGAGATGATTCCCAAAAACTCTCATTCTGACCACTATTTAGGCAATCTAACCCAAGTCTCGGAGGACTAAGGTTCGTTCTAGAGATAGTCCTAAAATCTGCATTAGTTATCATTTAGTCAATGGGTATTGGGGCAATCTAACCCTAACTCCTAAAGATTGAGCCTCATTCTGGGGATAGTCTTATCTCAAGTGGTAATTTGACCAAGCTATTCACAATCTAACTTAGGCTTCAGAGAATCAGGCTTCATTCTGTAGCTGGTTCCACAACTCAATTTGATCGGTGTCTTGGTGATCTAACCTCGACTTTCGAGGATTAGTCTCCATTCTAGAGCTAATCCTAAAAACCTCATCAATTGTCACATCAGACTATTCTTTTAATCAACGTGCTACTTGCACATTAATTCAAAGAGGGGCAAAATGTAATACCCCAAAATTGGCACCTTGCAATTCTAATCAATTTTGGTGTATTTCTTCAAATTTCTACATCATCAAATTCCCTATTGTACTAGGCAATCCTATCTCCTGATTGACTTTATTTGACTCGATTTCAAATGCAAAAAACCCTAAATTTTCATTAATCAAATACTATATATAATTCCTAAATATTGACATTTATTGGCTAAATAATCCCTATGATTAATTAATTTAATTACAAAGTCCTAGTGCTTTTATTAAATTAATTCCACCCCCTTTAGCTAATACACATCAAAAGGAATTAAATAGCTATTTAGTTCTTTAAGTGAAATATTCTCCCTTGAATTTAATTATTCAAATAATTCAAAAAGCCACCCATGTGGCAATATTTCATTTAATTAATTAGACAATTCCTCCAATTTGTTTCACCTCCCACCAAGGAGATGAAGAGTCGACCGTTTCTTTGCAAGAAAATCTTCAGTCTCAACCCGGGCTCTTCTATATTAGAGACCTCTCTTTCCTCATTAGAGGAGGTGATTTTTTAGTATCAAAACTATAGAAAATTATTGTCTCATCTTTTGCATTCAAAGCTTTAATTATCTTGCATATTAGACTAATTTCATTCTTAGATTATGATGCAATTTCAATTCTTAATTTAGTTTGTTTTATCATGCTCTTAGAATAATATTCATATTTATTATAAGTTTGTAGCTTAATTTTCATCCTAATTCTTAGCTTAATTCATTTAAATTCAATCTCTCTAGCATTTAAATCCTCTCTTTTAAAGTCTAGTCTAAGGTTGTTGGGATCTCAATTCTGGGAGTGACTCAAAACCCCACCTAAATAGGAGGCAACAGGTCGATTCATGTGAGTGTGTGAATTGGACAATTCATGTTCATCTTCATATATGATGATTGAGCAATGACCATGTTGAAGTCTATGGCTGAATTTGAGGTCCACATTCAGTTATAAATAGATGTCAATAGTTTCATATTCATCATTAACATCATCAAGAGTATCTTCTTCATCTAGATTAATCAAAATAGGTTCTAAGATACAAATAGGATCATCATAATATTTCATTTTAACATCATTATTAGTAACAACTTCTTCTAACACATCATGCATAGGCTGATCAAAAGAAGGTAAAGAACTTTGAAGAACAGAGTTACAAGCCTTAGCTTGAGCACAACACTTTTTATGACATTCATTAGCAGATCGATTACATTTTTCTTTATTTGAATTATGTTGAGAACTAGGAGGAATAATTATGGGATCCTTCATAGGTTCTATAGGAGGATTAATAGGATTATCAACAGACTAATAAGAAATAATAGGAGTTTGATTAATAGAACTAGAAGACATGGATAAAGGAGGTATGGAAGGTGTAGGCAAAAGACAATGATTAAGATCCATAGGAGGTATGCTTAGTTCAAGAATCTTATGATGTTGATAGGTTTGATATGAGTGGAAAAGATTATCGGGTCAAGAAGGACATGAATTAGGTAATGAAGAACAAAAGAAGTCAAGGGTAGACCAATCTCTGGGCCTAGAAGGTTGATATAAACTATGATTAACCATCTTCACTTCTTCATTATGAACAAACATGCATGGCATTTAACCATGGCAAACCAAACTTAACTTGAAACTCATCAGAAGTAGGAACAACAACAAAGGTAGTGTTCACAACTTTACTACAAAGTTCAACTAGAAAGTTAATAGAACCAAATGATGGATAAAGAAAATCATTACAAGTTTTAATCCATAGATTAGATATATCATAAGAATCACATTGCAAGTTTTTTATAAAAATATTTTCTTCACTAATAACATTGACTAGAGATGTGGGATCAACAAGACAACCATGAGTAGGTATCTGAGAAATCCTAGCATAAATATAAAGAGGCCCATTAGGAGCCTTAATAGTTTCAGAATCATCAAAGGTAATCAAAAGTTCTCGAGGTCTTTTATTCTTCGGTTCTTTTTGAGGTTTAGGCTGAATTTTCAATTTAGGCCGCAGTTTTGGTATAGGTTGAGATTGATCTTGAGATTGAAGTTGAGGTTGAGGTGGAGATACATATTGAACAACATGCTCCACTTGATTAACAATGTGATTAATATCATCCATCTTTGAATCATAAACAATATCCATAGAAGATGGCTGAGCAATGGTATTAGTATCATATGTAGGTAAAGGATTTGTATAGATTTGAAGGTTTTGATTAGGAGGAGAGATAGATTTGTTCCCACTACCATCAAGATTATTAACAGATAAGGCATTAGAGTCAATTAAGTCTTGAACCTTATGTTTTAAAGAATAAAATTTCTCAGTATCATGAACATTCTGACGATGATATTGACAAAAAGCTTTAGGATCAAAGGATTTAGATGTAATCATAGCAGGTAAAAGAGGTTAAAGAGGTAAAGTAATCATATTAGTAGTTAACAACCTATTCATAATATAATGTAAATATTCAAAAAGAGGAGTAAATGTATGATTTAATCAGAAAGAAGTAGATGCAGAAGTGACATTGTGAGATACAACAACAACTTGATCAACAACTGCATTCGCTTTTTTTTTTATCTTCACATAGTTGTTGAATTTTTTAAATTTGTTTAGATTAGGAGCAGCATCACTCTTATCAACTGGAATAATAGCCATTGGAGTGTTTCTCTCAAATTGACTCACTTTTAATTGATAATGATGAAGCACTGCACAAAGTTTTTGAAAAGAGGTAAATTCAGTTAGCATAATCTTATCTCTAATATCCTTTTGTAAATTTGAAATAAACATACATTGAATATCAATATCAGGAATAGGATAGGAAATCCAAGCATGTAAATGCTTAAATCTATGAATAAATTCAGTCAATTTTTCCTTAGCACTTTATTTACAATGCATCAAATCAGTCAAAGACACTTGCGAACCAATGTTATTTTGAAATTGTTGAATAAAAGCATTGGAAAGTTTTGGAAATGAATCAATAGAATAAGGAGGCAAGAAACAGTACCATTGTAAGGCCTTGTCATGAAAAGTTCTAGCAAACAACTTGGCTAAAATCCTATGGTCATGAGCATAATCACTACAAAGGATTTGAAACATTTTAACATGATGAATAGGGTCTCATTTTCCATTGTAATTTTCAAGATGAGGCATATCAACTTGCTAAGGAACATGAGTATGAATGATGTCTAGGGATAAAGGACTTCCCATGTCACATGTAGGAATGCTAAACTTGTTTTGAGTCAAGGATGCTAGTTGTTGTTGTAAAGATGACACAGTTTGAGCCAAACTGATGATTACTAAATCATTAGAATAAATACGAGGAATAGAAATATTAGAAACACTAGGTAAAGTGTATGAAACTACAGGAATGGAAGACACAACTGGAGGAAAACTTGGAACTATAGCTAAAAGAGGATTAGAATAGTAAAAGGAACATTATGATAAGAAGTTTGTGATGTAGGAAGGGACACGTGAGGAACACTCAAAGGAACAGAGGGAACTATCAAAATCACCAAAGGAGTATAGGTAGGAATACTAGATAAAGTAATAGAAGAAAGTTCTATACTAGTAACCGAGGGAATCAATCCTAAATCTTGAGCTTCTTGAGCTAAAGGTTTAATATTTGAATGCACAAGATGAGAAATATCTCACAACATATTAACACCTTGATCACTATCACAAAGAACTTTCTTAATAGCATTGATAGCTTGAACAAAATCTTCATTATGGTTTTCTTGAATAAGCCATTTACCCATTTTGTCAAGTTCAGTTGAAAGTTTTTGGACTTGTTCAGGAGGAAATCTTAAAGAATCATCCTCATCATGAGATGAGTGAGAAGAGTTTTGCTCCATAATAGGATTGGAATCATGAATAATCAAGTTGTCATCTGAGATCCTAAGGAAAGGAGAGGAAGATTTAGGATCAAAGGCACCCATGAGTCTATGTCTTCTTCTAACCAGAATGTTATAAGTAGGACTAGAGGTAGTAAAGCTCATATACCAATGCAATGCAAATGAACTAAACTAGGCAAACAAAAAGCATAAATAAATGAATATTTTTGTATTTTAAAGAGATTTTTGCAATTTTTTTGTATTTTTGAAATAGAAAAAAGCATGCAAGATTTAACATAAAAGGAAAATATAACACCAAAAAGATATAAAGGGAAATCTAACACCATAAAAACAATAGGGTATCTAATTCCACAAAAGAAAAGTGGGTAAGCATGTTGGGTTCACCACAATGTATAGTGGTGGATAAAGATGTAGGGGATCTATCTTTACCCTCACTACAAAATATATTGTTGTATCTATGCAAGGGGAATATAGGACCTATCCCTAATCCAAATTCCCAAATGAGAGATCCAAATTGATTAATCACAAAGAAGTGATCAATGCACAAATGAATCAAACAATGAATAATATCAAGAAAGGAGGAAATCCTATAATTCACTATAGAAACTATATACTTGAAAACATTAAATGAATAGGAGGTAAATACTAACCTCAAAATAGGGAAAATATGGGAAAGACTAATTTCTGATGTCTATGCATAGTTTCGGGGAATTTTACAACCTGCTCTAGATTGGAAATGCCAAGATAGAGAAAACCCATAAAACTTTTATTTTTTTGAGGTCAAGTTGACTTTGACCTAGATAGTAGGGCACAATCTTACCCCAGGGCATAATCTTACCCCTCACTAAAGGTTGTACCTGACCTGAAATAGCTCTGATAGAAATTATGATCACAGATCTTAGAAATTTGCCAAAAAGGGTATCCAGATCTAAACTTCAATTTGTTGTCTTGTACCTGTACCTGGAAGAAAAATAGTTTTTGTTGTTTGGATCGGAGGTTTGACTTGGTCAAACCCCAGTTTGGAATCAACCTTGAAATGTAACTAAAATTGTAATATGTATAAACAAAGTAAATGAAACTATTCACCTTGCTTATATTGAAATCCTTGTGGAGGATTTGAATCCTTGAATCCACAAGTACGGATGCTCCAAATGAATGTAGAAATGTATGTAGGATGTCTCAAATCAATGGTATTGGATCTTCAACACCAATCTTGAATGGATCTTAGCATAGGGAGAGGCTTGGATGAATGTGGATGGAGAAATCTTCAACAAGAGGGCTCCATAGAGATTGAATCCTTTAATGGCTAGCAATGGATCTCTTTAATGAATACTTGAATGCTTGAATGCTTGAAGATGAATTCTTTCTTTCTTTCCTTCTCCTTCTTGGTTGCTTGATCATGAAAAGTGGATGCAATTTTTTAATTACGGATTGTGATGTTCGATTGTGGATGTGAAAATGAAAGAGGAAGGCCTCCTTTTATAGTGATCTAGGGTACAAACTCCTAGAGAAGGCCGAAATTGGAGAATTAAATCCCAATTAAACTTAACCCCTAGAAATGGACCTAGATTAAATTTAATTTAAGATTTTACCATTCTGAAACTTGAAACAACTAACCCAGAAGCGGGAAAATAAAACTTTCTGAAGTCCGACATCCTGAAACTCCTGGAATTTGAAATTTGGACCTAGGGTCAGGGTTGAGGTCGACCTTGACCCATTAGGTCATCCTTGACCCAAAAAGTCAAAATCTTTAGATTCTTAGAGAAAGTTGTTAGAAAGAGGCTAGAAACAGGGACAGAGAAGTAGAACAAGGGGGAAACAACTTGATCCATGCAAAGACCCAATCAAGATGCTTGACATGACCCTAGACCACTTACTCAGAGGGCTAAACACTCTTATCATGGAAGTGCTTCCATTTTAAGATGATACAATGACAAATAAAAATAGAAATAGAATATAGATACAGTCTTCAAGATTTATGCTTTCTTTGCTATTACGAGAAAAAAAAAAGTCAATATCATAAAATATCACATTAATTTCAACTTCTATCCACTCATCTTTTTCAAACTTGACAATGCCTTCCATAAAATCATCTTCATATAATCTTTATTGTTGCCTCTATTAGCTCTAACTTTTAACAATTTTGTTTCATGTTCCAATTGACTAGAACCTATAATGGGAAGTTTTGAACCACATAGTTGGCCACACTCATCCATCATGGAATTACTCAATATCCCATCATAAGCCTTCACACTTTCATCACACGAGAATATAAACAACAATAAGAAGTCTAAAAGAAAATGTCAGAGGAGAATGGAATATTTTGATATATTATTAGATACCAACACTACATTAATAATTGTGGATTAAAAAGAGATCCCTAAAAAAGTTAAGGGACACAAAAAATAGGATTTCAATAGATTTTTTAATAGTTGTGAAGAAAATTTTACATTTGTAGAATGGAGCTTCAAAAGGGAGGATCTTCCTAGAGAATAGAAAGATGTGGTACTAGTTTTAATAAAGCATATCACATTGGATAGTTGGTTCAAATATTTTTGTTATTTATTATTTCCCATCCTTAATCATTTTACTCATGAGGTTGAGATAAATTTATCATTCTAATTTTTTTTTATTTGTCTCAATCTATGTCTCAAGTAAAGGCTAGGATTGGGGCTTCCCCTTGACAATGAGCTTATCTACAATCTATATTATTTCTACCTTTCTAGTTCCACTAGTACTGGTCTAAACCCTACTAGCCCTAATTTGAATCACATTTTAACTTGGAGTTATCTAATGCCCACAATTACAAAAGTTCCTCTACTAATTGTTATACACTAAGTTTGCACCCTTGTTTCAAGCTCTCATAGTCTTGATAACCTAGTATAACATGGGAATCATCTCTAGGTGTGGGACCTATACTAACTGAGATGAGACCTCCAGGTTCTAGGCTGGTTCCTCTTGGATAATCACCTTAATTTTCTTTTTAGACATGAAAAGTAAATCTTTTGAGGGAAAGGGATAGAAGGAATGCTTGGAAAAGAAATGACTTGAAAGAAAACTACCTACTAGGTGATACACCAAAATTAGGGTTTGGATCTCAGTATAGAGGATTAAATTAATGAACAACTTAGGTCTAGGAGGTCACAACTCACTGAATAGGCTTGCATAAGTGTTTCATAGAAGGGTCTGCAATAGAAAGAGGCTATTCAAGGAAATGAGGATTTCACAAACAATAGCATTACTAAGGATTTTAGACATAATTTATGACTTGCAAACAAACATTCACTTCTACAACTCAGCATAGGAATGAGATAGATAGTGAGGGGGTTGAGGTATACCCACAAGAGCATTCCAATCAAATCATCCACAATAATACACAAAATTGTAGAAAGAGAGAGGGATCAGGAACCCTAAGATATCATTGAAAACATCATATACTTTAATCCAATAAGAGATCATCCAAACAAAGAAGCATAGGGACATGAAGGATTGTCACAAAATACCTCTACAATGTCTTAATTATCAATGAAAGATTTACAACTATATAAGCCAGAGGGTAGAAATAATACCATAGATGACCCTTAAAAAAAATAAAAATTCTTTTACAATTGTCCAACTTTGAGCTCAAAAGCTTAAAAAATACAATATATACATACTTAACTGCAAGCAGGTAGGAGTAAAAAAAACTAACCTAACTAGAGTTACACAATTCTACATAGTGATCAAACCCTAAAGGTACTAATGACCTATCATCAAACTCTGAGAACACCAAAAATTAGAACAAATCTTCCTTGTGTGTATCCATTCGGTACTGAGCTCACCTACAGACACATCAACCTTGACTCAACTACCCACCTGCAATTCGGCCCTACCATGAAGGCTCCAAATCTAATCTGGGAGATATCTATATTTTTGATAATACACTGGCAAAAGGTGGCACTGACTCATTAGCACCTTTGACATGACATGGTACCCTACAACACCGACCAATAGTCATCTCTATCACCTTCACAACCACAACTGTCCTGAGACTTTATTTCTTGAGCTACCCGATGTCATGCATGGCTGAAAGAGTAGAAGAATAGAAAAACCCTCACAGAGATATTCAAATTCAAATCATAATGGCTAGCGGGTCTAAAATTTAAATATGAATGTTGATGAGAACCCTTCCTGACAGATGAATGGCTATGATGCACCTAAAAACATCTGTGAATCCCCCTTGAAAAGTCAATGTCCACCTTGGCATGCTTGGACCAGTGAGAATTGAGCATGCCGGCACACCTGTCATTTGGTCCCACCTCAAGTTTTTTCCTTCTTAAGTCATTCGATGAGTATGCGACCAAAGACCTTTTCTCATTTGCGAAATCCTTCTCTTAACCCTGGTCTGGTCAAGCGATCCAGTGAATGAGACATTTCACTAAGTCTTTTAACTAACCTTGGGCCCAAGCTGCCACATGTCACCTTTCTATTCATTCTAGCCACTCCATCAGCAACCACCTCGGAAACCTTCTGACAATGGACCCACTACAAATAAATTCCAATCAAATGGCAGGTGCATTATCTCATGATCACAAAATATTCCTTTAGATCATGCACCAACCATGGATCCTTATTAGACCAAGATCCCTCTGACAAAAAGACCCACTGAAAATCTAGTCATCACCATGCGAACCAATCAAATGCTTCACACATCAGCCCATCTGACAATGTGGACCCATGAATTGTAGAAGGAGCATCAGATGGCTATCGCAAGATCGCAAGGGCTTGGAAGATCCCTTGTGATCAAGTGACAACCGTAGATCTTCAGTCTACTAACATCCCTATAGATACTTTGACACGGTCCTACCAAAAGAGCCCAACTATCATTTGACTGACCAATGAAAAATGAGCACCTCAAAAACTAAGGACCCACCTGACAGAGCCTGGAGATAAAGTAAGGTCAACGGTGGGCACATGATCTCATGTGTCAAAAAAGATCCTTCAGATCATGCGCCAGCTGTTATATCAATGTTGACTAACAACCCACCGGGCCTGCGCTGACATGGCACCACATCACCAACCCTAACCAGTCATGAATGCACAACTCAGACTACATGGCAGGACCCACTAACAAATGAACTTACTGTAGGCAAGAAGATCGATGACTGTCACAAGATCTCATGGAATCTTCTAAGGCCATGATATCATGCGACAACCATCAGATCAGAATCTTGACTTGGCCGCTAAACTAAGACCACCAACTGAAATGATAACCGCTTGTGGGATCGCTGAATGTTAAGGAGTTAACTATCGGGAATCAGAGATTTGGTGACTAAAGGTTTTTTAAAATGCACATGTGAAATTGGGACCTTAAGTTGCCGATAAAGTAACAAAGAATTATAACAGGCTTATGGTTTGTAGGGTTTATTTAGGTCAAACAGCTACTTTTTGAATTTTTAAACTGTAGACCAGGGAGTAAAACAATTTGCAAAGGCCAAAGGACATGGCATAAGATCATAAAAATTTTAGGGATGCTTGGCAGGATAAAAATAGAGACCATGGGATAGATATTAGCCAAATTTGCATGTATATGAAAATTAGGGTGACATTTTGGCGATTTCCACTAGATGTCAACCTACTAGATAGGGAGAACCAGTGGCCTTGACATAATTCATTGGGCATGGGGTCGGTTTGAGGAACACAAAACTTGACAAGGAGACAAAACTGGACACATGAAGACAAACTTGTGCACATGCACTTCTTGGAAAGTTGGAAACCAACCTAGAAAACAAGGAAAGAAAATAGGGGAAATATTTACAGAGATTTAGAAGGAAGGACTAACCTCAAAATAGGGCTTCAGGTGGAAACCATTTACTGATATTGGCAAGGCATCTCCTTCAAGATTTGATAGCTAGAAAGCATTGGATCCCTTGCACCTTATTATAACAAATGGTCCACCCCAAAATGAATCAAATTTTGTGTGCCTGCCAGGCTTGGATCTAAATTCATCCCATTTGAGAACTACATCTCCAACTTTGAAATTCCTGACCTTGGCTCTTTTGTTAAAACTCCTCTTTGTTTGAATCTGATGGAATTCCATATCCTGCATTGATTTGTCTCTGATCTCTTCCAATTCCATCAACTGAGCATGTCTGATCTGTAGAGGATCTCCTTCTTCAAATAGGGCATATTGAGTAGCCAAGTCCAGAGCTGTTAACTCAGTTGAAATGGACAACTTAGCCTCCTTGCCATACACTAACACATAAGGAGAGTTCCCAATGACCTTCTTTGGAGTAATTTTGTCTAACCATAATGCAAACCTCAACTTTGTATGCCAATCTCTCTAATTTTCTTGAAGAGTCTTCTTGATTATCTTAATCAAATTCTTATTTGTTGATTCAGCTAAGCCATTGCCCTGGGGGTAGTAATTAGAACTGGTATTCAAAAAGATGTCATTCTTGGCTGCCCACTCTAAGACTTTGAGGCCTATGAATGCCAATGCATTATCTAAAATTATTGAGTCTAGAATGCCAAATCTGTGAATTAAATCATCATAAAAACTCAATACAACATTCTCATTTGCTTCTTTTAAAGCAACTACCTCTACCCACCTAGTGAAATAATCTATTGTAGTGATTATCCACTTATGTCTTGCACTAGATGGAGGATTAATCATTCCAATGAAATCTATGCCCCACTTCATGAAAGGCTGCTCTATTCTGATTGGTTGTAGGGGCAAGGCTGCAAGCCTCTCTTTTCCTACAAACATGGCACATTTGATGCATTTCCTCACATACTCATGACTATCCTTAAAGATAGATGGCCAATAGTATCCAGCCCTCATGATTTTAAAAGCAGTAGTCCTAGGAGAGAAATGACCTCCAGAAGGTCCATCATGAAACTCAAATAGGATGTCTGCTACCCTTTCTGAATCTATGCATCTTAAAAGGATACCATTGTGATCTTTTCTGAAAATAAATTCATTTATCAACACAAAAGGAATAGATTGCAACCTATAATACCTTATTTTTGCTGAATCCAAACCTGCAAGACATTGTCCTGTCTTCAAATAATTGATCATATTAGGCAACTAGCTTGTTGCCTTGGCTTGTTCTTCTATAGAATGCACCACCAAAGATGCATCTATTTGCTCTACTTTCTTTGAACTTTCATCTAATGCCAAATGCTCACAAATACCTCTCCCTCTAACTAGCTTGGTAGTTTGGATATCTATGTCATATTCCATCACCTTGGTGACCCAACCGACTCTTTTCTCATTTAGGTCCTTGGAAAACAAAAACTCTTTGACACTTGGATGAGTAAATTTTAAATGTAACTTGCTATGGGTCAACAATTATTTGAACTTTTTAAGGCTCTTTACCACAACAAGTACATGTTTCTCTACAAAGGAGTATCTTTGTTCATACTCCTCTAAACCTTTGCTAAAGAAAGTTGGGTTTAAGAGGGCAGGAGCTTCTGTTAACGCCTCTTTGATATCTTGAAAATTGACTTTCCCTTCTTTGGTCCAACTAAAATTTGAACTCTTCTTTAACATGGCTATCAAAGGCTTTAGTAAATCTACAATGTTAGGCAAGAACCTCCTAACAAAGTTAATCTTTCCTATGAAAGATTGGAGACTTTTCTTATGATGTGGCAATGGTAGCTCTAAGATGGCTGCAATTCTCTCGGGATCTACTATGATCCCTTCTTCGGATACTACATATCCTAACAATTTTCCTTCATGGACTGCTAACAGACACTTCTTGGGATTAAGAGATATCCCAAATTCTCTACACCTTTCAAAAATCTTCCTCAAATGTTTGATGTGATCTACTGCATGCTTTGAATAGATAGTTATATCATCTAGATAGACCAACACAAACTTGTACATGAGGCTTTTAAAGGCCATATCCATTTCCTTTTGAAAAGTAGCACCTGCATTTGACAAACCAAAAGGCATCCTTTGATAAGCCATGGTTCCCCACTTGGTTGTAAATGCAGTCTTGTATTGATCCTCTTCATTTACTAAGATCTGATTGTATCCTGAATAGCCATACAATAATGAAAATCTCTCAGACCCAGAGACACATTGTAAGATTTGTTCCATAGAGGGTAATGGATGGTGGTCTTTTAGAGAGGCCCTGTTAAGATCCCTGAAGTCAACACATAACCTTAACTCCCCATTCTTCTTCCTAATAGGAACAAGGTTGGAGTCCCAACTAGTATGCTTGATGGGGTAGATGATACCACTTTCTATTAGATTGAGCACTTCTTTATGCATGAGTGGCTCAAGCTTGGGGTTAATAGGACTTTGCTTTTTCCTTACTGGTTTGGTATTAGGTTCTAATTCAATAGTGTGTTGAGAAAGGGCTAGATCAAAACCTTTGAGGTCCTCATATTGCCATGTAAAAACATCACTAAATTCTTTGAAAAGTTGTGCGTAATCTTGCCTTTCCAAATCAATGTTCACTTTTCCAAATTGTAAGCTCTTACCTGGTTCCAACTCTAGTTTAACACAATGTTCTTGTTGGACTACCAGACCAGCTTTTCTTCTCTTAACTTCATCATCCTTATTGAAGATAGTCTGTGAGGTGAAAAGACCTCTAGGCATCTTATTAGACTTAAGTTGTATCACTTGATCACCATAGTTTTGTGATAGCCTATCTTGATTGTACTTTGAAAAAACATCTTCTTCAAACAAGAATTGTAGAATTTGTTCATCATTTTCAAACACCTACCAATTGACATCATTATCTGGAATAGAAGGTCTGACAATCACTTTGATATGCTGTTGATCTATTTCTTTTGAAATGCTATTTGGAATATCATACTTAGATCCAACAACAGCTAACCTATCTGCATTTTGATTTAGCTTCCTAGGGATAGCAATAATATTGAAAGCACAAAAATCTTCAATTGCATCCCAAAATCTATGTTTGTATGCTCTCAAGGTGTCATTCTTGGTTGCACTTATCCCTCTTACTTGGTTGACAACCAGCTCACTATCACCATAAACTTTTAAGGCTTTAAGCCCTCTTTTTCTAGCCCATTCTAGTCCATTGACTAGACTTTCATACTCTACAATGTTGCTAGTGCAGGAGAAACTGAATCTAAAGGTAGTATAATACCTTTCTCCTTTTGGGGACACTAGCATAGCACCACCACTAGAACAATGTCTACTTCTAGCTCCATCAAAAAATAGTTCCCAAACCTGATTGTTCTTATCTTCTGAATCAATGTCTTCTTTGAGAAGGCTTGGTTCTATGACTCCACTTTCTTGTATTAAATAACTTCCCAAACCAAAATCCTAGAAAAGAGTTTCTTGGGCCTCTGAAGCTCTTTCATCTAGTAAAATATTAGGGATACTTCCTATCTTTGTGCTTGCTTCACTAGTGGTTTGGAAGTCACTGTTATCAAATATAGGGCAATTTACATTGATGGCATTGGACACATATGGATCTATATGGTGTGCTACCAATGGTTATGATTTAATGGTGACCTTGGTCCCATACCTTGTATGAAATAACATGTGAGACCAGTTAGAAGATAGGTAGCCTCCTATCTTAGTCATAAACTCCCTTGAAAGACATATAGCAAATAATGCAAGGAGATCTATGATATATATATCAAGGAGGATGGAAAAATTAGGACTAGCATGAAGGATCAGATTGGTATCCTTGGCCACATCTATAGTATTGACTAAGGATCCATCAAGTTGTGTAACCTTCTTTTGGATGGGCTCATATTTCAGTCCTAATTGGTCAGCTACCTTCTTAGGCATTACAGTGCTAGTAGCACCACTATCTACCATATAATCATGCACTAAAGATTTTCCAATGATTAAAGATACATAAAAGGGAGGTGGCTTTGAATTCCTACCTTGTGTGGCATTTCCTTTGGAGTTGCTACTTGGAGCCTCCTTTTTTTTATTAGCATTGAAAAAAACTGGCTTTGTAGCTTCTTTTTTAGGTTGAGGAGTTTTCACCTCAGTCATGGCCTTCTTCAAAATTTCAGGTTGTCCTAGAAGAGCCAGAGAGTCCCACATGGACATGGTGACATTCATCTTCTTCATGTTGTCTACAATATTAAAAGGTGTCATAGTGTGTACTCTTTGTTGTTCTTTCACTATGATGGGCTCCAACTCTTTGGAATATTGGACCTCCTTGCTTGTAATGATGGGAGCCTCCTTAGGTGTGATGGGATTGGCTTGTTGCAGTGGCTCTGCAAATGTCATGGCTTTGGCATTGGAATCTGCTCTCTCCATGTCTTGAGCTCTCCTTTTTTCTCTTATGTAGGCCACAAAAGTAGCTTCATCATTGACTCCATTGAAGTCTGGTTGCTCCCAATTAAAGAGAGTAGTCTCTTTCTCTTGTGATTCTTATTGAGGCACTAACCCACTGGATGAAGCTTTTGATTGACCTTGGGAGGCATTTTGAACCATTAGAGCTTGATTCATCCATTCATTTGAACATGTAGCCTGATTATGAGGCTGATTACAAGGAAAACACCATTAATTATCCATAGCCACATTATTTTTACTGGGAACCATATCCCTCATTGGATTTGTAGAATTTAGAGGTGTAGGGTTATATGGTTGGAATGGTATCTGATTAAAACCTTGTCTTTGTCCTTGATACCCTCCTTGTTATGGTGGCCTATTTTGTTGATAAGGTTGTCCCTGATTTTGATATTTCTGATTAGAACCTTGGCCTTGTGACTGAAATGGTGGTCTGATTCCTTGACCTTGCTTCTTCAAATTTGTGACCTCTTTAGTCAAGGTCTACAACAAATTTGTCATTTCTTGCTGACTGCTTTGCTGGCTATTCTTTATCTCTTGTAGCTCTTGAGAGAAACTACCTATGAGCTCTTGACCACTGGTACTAGCTTGAAGTGCTAATATGGTGGGGATAGGGGTAAATGGGGGTACTTGTATAGGTGCAATGGGCTAAAGGCTAGGGAAGATGGGCATTGGAGGTCTTCTAGCAATCATGTCTGCTTGAATCAAACAATTTTCAATCCTGACAACTATGTCAAAAGCTTAGGGTAAAGAAGTACCACCCATAGACTAGATCATGACAAAAATTTGACCATTCAAACTTTGCAAGTAGTATAGAAAGGCATGGTCAGCTGATGGTCTTACAGAAACTGGAATTCTATTCCATGTTTTGAGGAATCTACTATTATAATCTGTCATTTTCTCTTGAGGGTCCCTCTTAATAGTTTTTAACTACTCAACTAGAGACAAGTTATCCAATTTATCCTCAAAATGCTTACTTAATGCATCCCCTAACTCATCCCATGAAGTAATAGAGCCAATAGTTAGAGTTCTAAACCATTCAAGGGCCTTACCTTTTAGAGAGGCTACTAATAATTTTGTGGCCACATCTTCTTGGGTTATGTTGTGTATGCTACAAATGGTGGTCACATCTCTTATGTGTTCAAAAGTAGTTGTCTTCCCTTCATCGGTGAAACTAGGTATACTCATTAGTGCCACCAAGGGCACATCATGATGTTGAGAAAAGGCTAATGGGCTTCCTTGGTTGAATGGTGCAAAGGAAAACTACCTAGTCATTGTAGGGGTTGGAATCTAAAGATTAACAACTATATGAGCTATACTCACTGCTAGATTTGAATCATCTTCTAGATATCTAGTTAGAGATCTACCTCTTCTTCTAGACTGAAAGGTCAAAGGTCTCCTTTCTAAAGTATCAGGAGGTGTTGATTGAACTCTCCTTATAGGGGATGTTCTTTGAGTTGACCTGCCTTTATGACTTCCTTTTGAGGGAAACTCTAGAAATTGAGCAGGCTTTGAGCTCCTAGTCTCAATCTTTTTCATAAACCTTAAACAAGGTTGGCCTAGATCTTTGAAATTAGTGGAGTTGCTAGATATACTTGATAAAATAACTTCTAAAAGCCTGTATCATGCAACCTGTATATTAGAGATAACATAACTTCAAATAATGAACTTCTTGTGTAGTCCCATCGAGCATGCCAGAATTGTTATACACTAAGTTTGCACCCTTGTTTGAAGCTCTCATAGTCTTGATAACCTAGTATAACATGGGAATCATTTCCAGGTGTGGGACCTATGCTAACTAAGATGAGACCTCCAGGTTCTAGGCTGGTTCCTCTTGGATAATCACCTTAATTTGCTTTTTAGACATGAAAAGTAAATCTTTTGAGGGAAAGGGATAGAAGGAATGCTTGGAAAAGAAATGACTTGAAAGAAAACTACCTACTAGGTGATACGCCAAAATTAGGGTTTGGATCTCAATATAGAGGATTAAATTAATGAACAACTTAGGTCTAGGAGGTCATAACTCACTGAATATGCTTGTATAAGTGTTTCATAGAAGGGTCTGCAATAGAAAGAGGCTATTTAGGGAAATGAGAATTTCATAATCAATAGCATTATTGAGGATTTTAGATAGAATTTATGACCTACAAACAAACATTCACTTCTTCAACTCGGCATAGGAATGAGATAGATAGTCAGGGAGTTGAGGTATACCCACAAGAGCATTCCAATCAAATCATCCACAACAATACACAAAATTGCAGAAAGAGAGAGGGATCAGGAACCCTAAGATATCACTGAAAACATCATATACTTTAATCCAATAAGAGATAATCCAAACAAGGAAGCATAGGGACATGAAGGATTGTCACAAAATACCTTTGCAATGTCTTAATTATGAATGAAAGATTTACAATTGTATAAGCCAAAGGGTAGAAATAATACCACAGATGACCCTTAAAAAAATAAAAATTCTTTTAGAATTGTCCAACTCTGACCTCAAAAGCTTCAAAAATACATTATATACATACTCAACTACACACAGGTAGGAGTCAAATAAACTAACCTAACTAGAGTTATATAATTCTACATAGTGATCAAACCCTAAAGGTATTGATGACCCATCTTCAAACTTTGAGAACACCGGCAATCAGATCAAATCTTCCTTGTGTGTATCCATCTGATATTGAGCTCACCTATAGACACATCAACCTTGACTCAACTACCCACTTGGAATTCGGCCCTGCCATGAAGGCTCCAATTCTGATATGGGAGATATCTATATTTTCAATAATAACACTGGCAAAAGGTGGCACCGATTCATTAGCACCTTCGACATGACATGGTACCCTACAACACTAGCCAATATTCATCTCTATCACCTTCACAACCACAACCATCTTGAGACTTTATTTCTTGAGCTACCCAACGTCGTGCATGGCTGAAAGAGCTGAAGAATAGCAAAACCCTCATAGAGATATTCAAATTCAAATCATAACAGCTAGCGGGTTTGAAATTAAAACACAGACATCAATGAGAACCCTTCTCGGCAGATGAATGGCTACGATGCACCTAAAAACATCTATGAATCCCCCTTGAAAAGTCAATGTCCACCTCGACATGCTTGGACCAATGAGAATTGAGCATGTCAGCACAACTGTCATTTGGCCCCACCTTGAGTTTTTTCCTTCTTAAGTCATTCGGTGACTACACGACTGAAGACCTTTTCTCATTCATGAAATCCTTCTCTTAACCCTAGTTTGGTCAAGCGATCTAGCGAATGAGGTGTTTCACTGAGTCACTAAGTCTTTTAACTAACCCTGGGCCCAGGCTACCACATGTCACCTTTCTATTCATTTTGGCCACTCCATCCGCAACCACCTCGGCAACCTTCTGACAACAGACCCACTCCAACAAATTCTAATCAAATGGTGGGTGCATGATCTCATGATCGCTGAATATTCCTTCAAATCATGAGCTGGTCATAGATCCTTATTAGACCGGGACCCCTCTAACAAATAGACCCACTGAAAATCTAGTCATCACCACATGGACCAATCAAATGCTTCACACATTAGCCCATCTGACAACGTGGACCCATGAACTACAGAAGGAGCATTGAATGGTTGTCGCAAGATCACAAGGGCTTGGAAGATCCCTTGTGATCAAGTGACAACTGTAGATCTTCCGTCTAATGACATCCCTATAGATACTCTGACACGGTCCTACGAAAAGAGCCCAGCTGTCGTCTGACTAACCAATGAAGAATGAGCACGTCAGAAACTAAGGACCCACCTGACAGAGCTTGGAGATAAAGTAAGATCAATGGTGGGTGCATGATCTCATGTGTCAGGAAAGATCCTTCAGATCATGCACCAGCTGTTAGATCAATGTTGACTAACAACCCGCCAGGCCCACACTGACATGGCACCACATCACCAACCCTGACCAATCACGAATGCACAGCTTGGACTACATGGCAGGACCCACTGAAAAATGAACTTACTGCAAGTAGGAAGATCAATGATTGTTGCAAGATCTCATGGAATCTTTTGAGGCCATGAGATCATGCGACAACCATCAGATCAGAATCTTGACTTGGCCGCTAAACCGAGACTGCCAACTGAAACAGTAACCGCTCACGGGATCGCTGAATGTTAAGGAGTTAACCGCTGGGAATTAGAGATTTGGTGACTAAAGGATTTTTAAAATGCACATGGGAAATTGGGACCTTAAGTTCCAATAAAGTAACAAATAATTATAATGGGCTTAGGGTTTGTAGGGTTTATTTAGGTCAAATAGCTACATTTTGAATTTTTAAACTGTAGACCAGGGAGTAAAATGATTTGCAGAGGCCAGAGGACATGGCATAAGATCATAAAAATTTTAGGGATGCTTGGCAGGATAAAAATAGAGACCATGGGATAGATATTAGCCAAATTTGCATGCATATGAAGATTAGGGTAACA
The DNA here is from genome assembly GCA_027943335.1 of Chamaecyparis obtusa. Classification (NCBI taxonomy): domain Eukaryota; kingdom Viridiplantae; phylum Streptophyta; class Pinopsida; order Cupressales; family Cupressaceae; genus Chamaecyparis; species Chamaecyparis obtusa. Next base: position 740,793 of record BSBK01004181.1, on the reverse strand, counting down.
CTAATAATCTAGCTAACATTGTCATATGAGCCAAAATCCTTGCAAGCTTTCCAAGATGATTAGTAGGAGCCACATTCTTTTTTCCCACTATCCTAGTAGAAATAGAACCCTTGGCCCACTTATACTAAATTATAGGAGAAGGGATAACATTGTTGTGTATGAAATGATGAAGTATCTATATAAACTAGATCACAATGTAGGACATCCTTTAATAATAGAAGAAACGAGCAGAAAATAGCTATGTCTCCTCTTAATAATAATTTTAATTAATTAAATAAAAACCATATATTTATTTTATAATAAATGAAAAAATACTAATTAGAGTTTTATAAAAATAAAAAGTTAAATCTAACTATAAAACAACCTTTATATCGCATTTTTTCTTTTCTACATACAAATTATTTCATATATTATAATTAAACTAAGTTATTATTTTAAAAAAGTTATCAAAGTTTGATTGTATTGATTAGATAATCATGAGAGGGTTTGATTATACATAAAAACCAAGCCACAGAAGTAAACAAAAGGGAGGAAGTCACAAGTAATAAGATGACCAAGACAAAAAAAAGAGGAACCCTTTTTGAAAGAGACACTTTTGACTGAAGAAACTAATAAGAAAGAACAAGGGTGTTGACCCAAAAAAGGATCACCTAAATAGAGGCTTATAGGAAGGAATCTTGAACCACTTTCTTGAAAAAATCCTTTGCATTGGAGCTAATACAATGAAGGAAATGGTCACCTAATAGTGGATTGTGTAAGGCTTCCTACAACTATTTCCTTGTAGGACCACCTTGAATAGAGACTCTCTTTGATAAGTAATGAGACCACAAAGATATACAGGCATTGAGAAAAGTTTTGACCACAAAACATCTAGACATTCCAAGGAAATATTAAATAGATTAACTAGAGAATGATATAGGAATTTTAAAAATAAATGTTTTGAAGGGAATCCATAAACCAATTTCTAAAAGAAATCCCTCCAAAAAATATGTTGTTGAATAGCTTAATAGGTCCTTTAATAGAAATATCAATAAACTTAGCAACCCTGACAAACACAAAATACAATATCAACTTGTTAGGAATATTATTGATAGATCAATTAGTGAGGTTCACAAGAGGAAGAGAGAAGACAAATCTAAGAACTAAGACCCACAAAGAAACCATCACCACTCAAAACAAGTCAGAGATCACCACAGTAGTACAAAGGGAAGTGTAGCTCTCTTTGGTAACACCCATATAGGGGAACTAGTCCTTAGCATGCAACCCACATTGACCAACTACAAAAATTAAAACTTTAATAAGGATGCAATCATCCTGAAAATATTGCACACCCATAGGGACCCACAAAATCAATCCACCAAATAGCCTTATATGATAAAAACCACTATAAATAGCCATGTTCATAAAATAAAAATTGAATAGATAGGGGTCAAAATCCAACCAAGAAGAAATCATTGTAGTCATACCATCCTAGTGTTAGATAACTGAGAGGGGTAGTGAATCAGTTAAGTTCAGTTATCCTAGAGTCCCAAATCTCCTAGATGTATATATTAAAACTTTCAAATCAAATAATAAACTCGGTAATATATCAACTATGCCTTTCTCTTCATCTACCGATTACCAGTAAATTAAGTACTGTATTCACAGTTCTACCCAGTTATAGAAATGTGTAAAGTAAAATATCAATTCAACACATCCATACACATATAACACATATTTTTAATGTGGAAACCTTGTTAAGGGAAAAAACATCTGGGAACGATAACCCAAAATAATTCACTCTTCTGAAGTGAGTTCGGTTAGGAGCCAACCTTGTTAAAGGTTACAAAACACATTGTCAGGTGTGACCTGGTTAGAGGACTTATCACTAAAAATTATCTTTTGACCAAACATTCACTATGGGGTCAACAAAAAAATGATCAACATTCATTGAATGTCATATTGAAATATAAAGATTGTTAAGTCCCACTCAGTTAAGAGATTTATCTATACCAATGGTTAAACTGATATAGTAATGATCTAATTCGAATACAGCTTTGATTTGCAAATTTTCATATCTATGCTAAGCTCAAAATACCTCTGATCAATAATTAATTCATCGTCTTTGTTTCCTAAAACTCCATTTTGCTCGATAGATGATTTCTCTAACGCTCGGTGTTGTCTGTAGTTTTTCTCGGTTCTGTCTTCAACCAGTTTGATCAGTGTTGCATGAAAATAATCCTTTTCATGCCAATTCTTCTACAACATCAAGAATCCTAGATTCAATAATAAAACTCATGTCTCCTTATATAGACATCATAAACCATTTTATTTTCATTCATAGATTTTGCCTCTTAATCTTTACTATTCATTTTGTCTCTTTAACCTTCCTCGATAGTTGTGTCATTAAAATGTTTCATTCTCCTTCATCCGATCAACTTTGAATTTTGTCAATCATTTGATCATCATAACAAACAGTATCTTTTACCTTGGAATCATAAAAAATTGTCCAGCTCATCATTTTTAGTCAGGTGTTGCAAAATCCATTTATTTCATTCACTCGGTCAATACCCGAATGCGTCGGTGATTACCAGCTTAGTTAATACTATACTTAGTATACACTACACTTACTTGATGTATACTAAAATCTTCATTTACCAACCAAATAAACCTATTCAATCATTACCTTCAATACATAATAGAATCATGTAATACAATAAAGTCATCAACATAATGCCATAGACTCATTAATAAATTACCCAATGTAAACCATATCCATATCTTTCTTATCCATCTTATCTTCATGTAGATATCTCATTCCTTTACCATTTTGCTTCTTAATATGTTTGCAAACATCATGACAAGTACAGTCAAAACTAGTTGACATCAATGACAATACATTAACTAATTTAATTATCTTACATATACTTTAGTAGCTTGGCAATCATCAATGAATGTCTTTCAATTATCCATTCCATTCTGACACTTTCCTTTAAGATATTCAATTAGTTGTAGGTTATCAATCTTTCCCTTTGGCATTGATGGAAACACAATATGAAATATTTCATTAAATTCCAAACATCTGTTCTACAACTCTGTAAGAAAATGTTGTGACTTGGTAAGCTCTCCCTAGATTGTACATTTAATTTGTTTAATCACTTCACAACATTAATACTCCATGTAGACTCTCCCTATAGATTTTATCCTCTCTCTCTCTCTCTGTGTGTGTGTGTGCGTGTGTGTGTGTGTGTGTGTGTGTGTGTGTGTATATATTTCATTGATTCTTGTCTCCCTTTGACAGCAATCCCAAAAAGAATAAACAAGTCTTTAGTAGCCAAAATATTATCTCTGGTGTTCGGTTTACATCAAGTACCTTTCATGTACTGATATGCAGTTTCATTTTGTCTTTCTTCTTCCTACGTTCACAACCTTAGGAAACCTAAAGTGTGAATAATATGCATCAACATTATTTGATATTCTGATAAATTATAGGTTGATGCAACCTCATGATTACCTTAGTGACTGATAGACAGGGGATGGACCCCTAGTCTAGTCCTCAAGTAGTTAAATGTATCCTTAGGAAATGGTTTAGTAAATATATCTGCAAGTTGTTCCTTTGATTTCACAAACTCCAATTTCACTTTCTCTTCTTGTACTTGTTCCCTCAAGTAGTGATACTTTATAGATATATGCTATGTCTTTGCATGCATCATTGGATTCTTAGAAATGTTTATAGTACTTGTCTTATCACAATATGTTATCAATGGGTCAGTGATCTCTTCATTCATACCTTTCAAAAGTTATTTTATCCATGCAATGTTCAAAAAATTAGCAACAACAACAACATTTTCTACTTCGACAGTAGACTAAGAAATGTATTTGTGTTTCTTACTTATCCAAGTAACTAGTCTTTCTACCAAAAAGAATGCTCCACTAGTAGTTCTCTTTCTATCATAAATGTTTCCAACCCAATCCACATCTGTGTAAAATTTAGTTCAAAATCACCCTCTTTCTTGTACCATAAACCATAGGTTTCAATATTCTTTAAGTATCTCAAAATTCTTTTTACATAAATAATTGATATGTATAGTGTTTGATTTACCTCAATTGACTGCTCATGCTTTATCAATTATTATTGTTCTAGCACAATCAACAATAGATCTATTCTTCCTTTTAGCAATCCCATTCTATTGTTGTGTTCTCGGTGCATAAAATCATCTCTTAATTCCATGCTCATTACAAAAGTTAGTGAACTCATCAGAAATAAATTCACCGCCTCTATCTAATCTCAAGCATTTTAACTCTTTACCATTTTATCTTTTCACTTTATCTTTAAACCATTTAAACATCTTAAAAGCTTCATATTTTTCTTTCAAGAACATGATAGTCATCATCCTAGAGTAGTCATCAACAAAAAAGATAAAATATCCATCTCCATAATAACTCTGAGTTCTCATAGGACCACACAAGTCGGTATGAACTAGCTCCAAAATAGTATTAGATGAATATTTTTTTCTCTTAAAACTAGATTTTGATATTTTTCCCATTTGATATTGTTTACACATGACATGGTCAGGTTTAGATAAGCTCAGTAAACCTCTAACTCTCCTTTTCTTATTGATCTTAACCATGTTGTCAAAAATCATATGACATAACCTTTTGTGCCATAACTACACATCTTCAGTTCTAGCCAATAAACAAGAAGTTTCAGCATTATCAAGATAAAATAGATTACCTTTAGATTGTTCACTAGTACCAACCAAATTTCTAGTATCATCATAGATTTTCACCTTTCTATTCTCAAATGAAACTTAGTAACTTGTGTTATTCAGTTATGCTACACTCAACAGATTATAAGTAAGTCCCTTCACCCAATATGCATTCTCACATCTGATCTTATTGTTCAACAATATAGATTCTTTTCCTTTCACTAGACAAGGTGTATCATTTCCCATTTTTACAGATCCACTATTATAATGTTCAAGATATTTAATAATCCAAGTATTATTCTTCCTAACTTTAGAAATAACTTCTTCTTCTTCTTCTTCTTCTAACAAGGTAACATGCCTTCTTTCCTTTGTCTTTGTAATCTCAGTTACTTCTATAGTCATACTGTTAGTTTCCTTTGTGTTCTCAGTTATCTCTTCTGTCTGACTTCCTTTCACTAGATCTTTCATTGTTTTTCTCATCTTCTTTCCTATTAGGACATCTAGCTACAATGTGGCCAATCTCTTTAGAGTTAAAGCATACCAAAGGTAGTTTTCCTCTATATCTTCCATTACCCGTCTGTAGTCTTCTAGCCATTAATGCTTCAAGCTCATCAAGTTCATCCTCATCACTATCACTATCACTCTGATTTCTTATCACGTGTTTACTACTTGATTTACCAATTTTCAAGAATGACATAAATGCATACTCAACAGTACAAACAATACTATTATAAAAGTTACTCAACTCAAAAGTAGTCAATCTACCAATTAGACTATCAAGTGTAAGATGACTACCTGAAGCTGATCTCATCTCATGAATTGTAGAGAGTCTAATATCATAGTAGGTAGCAAGGTTATAAGAATTTTACTTACAATAGTATCTTCTTCAATAATACCTCCTGCTCCTTGGATAGGATTGACAATCTACTTAATTTGTTTGATGTAATATGATATGTTCTCTCCTTTTATTTTCATGTCATCAAACTTTCCTCTATGACTTTCAACTTTATCCCTAGTACATTTTCATCTCTTTCATGAACTAGTGCAAGCTTATCCCACATCTTTTTAGTAGAAGTACATGTCTTGACATCTTCAAATTTGGCATTTGACAAGGAAAAAACAAGCTCTATCATTGAATCATTGTGTTCATGTCTATCTATCATCTAATCAATAGTCATGGGTCTAGTAAGCAAGATGAATTCATTATCCAAGTGGTATATTACAGATTCTCTAATTCCAGATAGATGCAATCTCATTCTACTTTGCCATGTTAAGAAGTTATCTTTTTTTAGCTTTGGCACCTCTCTCTTATACATCTTGTGATCTTTATCTTAAGTCCTTAAAAATTTTCTCTTCAAGCACTCTATGCTCTAATACCAATTGTTAGATAGCTAAGAGGGGGGTGAATCAGTTAAGTCCAATTATTCTATAGTCCTAAATCTCCTAGATATATATATTAAAAATTTCTAATCAAATAATGAACTTGGTAAGATATCAATTGTGCCTTTCTCTTCATCTACTGATTATTAGTAAATTAAGTACTGTGTTCACCAATCTATCCAGTTATAGAAATGTGTAAAATAAAATATCAATTCAACACATCCATATACATATAACACAGATTTTTAACGTGGAAACCCTATTAGGGGAAAAACCACCTAGAACTGGTAACCCAAAATAATTCACTCTTCTAAAGTGAGTCTGGTTAGGAACCAGCCTTATTAAAGTTTACAAAACACACTATGAGGTGTGACCTAGTTAGAGGATTTATCACTAACAGTTCTCCTTTGACCAAACATTCACTATGGGGTCAACAAGAAAACAATCAACATTCATTTAATGTCATATTGAAATATAAAGACTATTAAGTCCCACTCGGTTAAGAGATTTATCTGTAGCAATGGTTAAACTGATATGTAGTAATGATCTGATTCAAATACAACTTTGATTTGTATATTTTTCAGATCTATGCTAAGCTCAAAATATCTCTGATCAATAATCAATTCAACATATTTGTTTCCTCAAAGTCTAATTTTCTTGGTATATACTATCTCTGACACTCAGTGTTGTTTGCAGTTTTGCTCGGTTCTATCTTCAACTAATTTGATCAGTATTGCATAAAAAAAATCATTTTCATATGAATTCTCCTATAACATCAAGAATCCCAAACTCAATAATGAATCTCATGTCTCCTTATATAGACATCATAAACCATTTTCTTTTCATTCATAGATTTTGCCTCTTAATCTTCACTGTTCATTTTGTTGCTTTATCCTTCATCAACAGTTGTGTCATTAATACATTTCATTCTCCTTTTTTCAATCAACTTCAAATTTTGTCAATCATTTGATCATCATAACAAACATTATCTTTTACCTCAGAATCATAAAAAATTGTCCCACTCATTATTTTTAGTCGGTTGTTGCAAAATCTATTAATTTATTTCACTCAGTCAATACCAGAATTCATTGGTGATTACCAGCTCAGTCAATACTATACTCAGTATATGCTACACTTACTTGGTGTTTACTAAAATATTTATTTACTGACCACATAAACTTGTTCAGTCTCAAGCTTCAATACATAATAGAATCATGTAATACAATAAAGTCATCAACATAATGCCATAAAATCATCAATAAGTTACCCAATGTATACCATATCCATATCTTTCTTATCCATCTTATCTTCATGTAGATATCTCATTGCTTTACCATTTTCTTTCTTAACATGTTTGTAACCATCATGACAAGTACAGTTAAAACTAGTTGACATGAATGACAATACATTAACTAATTTAATTGTCTTACATATACTTTAGTAGCTCAGTGATCATCAATCACTTTCTTTCAATTATCCATTCCATTGTTAAACTTTCCTTTAAGATATTCAATCAGTTGTAGGTTATCACCTAGACCACCTTTACAAGCCTTCTCTTTGCTGGAAACAAATTTCCTCATTCCTAGCTACAAGGGTCAACACAATCCATTGTTTTTCTTTGGCCACCAAAAAACTTTTACCTATAGTACTAGCCTTAACCGAGATGATCTCAAAAGGGAAGAAACCTTCAAAAAATCCCATGGAAAACCATCCATATCATTAGGATTGGAGTCAAAGGAAAACCAACTAGAAATCCCACTTCATTCGCATATCATTCCAAAGGAAAACTACTTCCAATGAAGCACCATAAATGCCTAAACAAAAGTAGGGCTCCACATAGTAATAAGCGGAACACCAACCATGTAAGGTTCACAATAAAGAGGATATGTCAATATACAATCAAATCCATAGAGAAAAATCCAAATCTCATAGCTCCAAACTTCTAGGAGTGTAGTAGTCACTAGAAGCATCCATTATTGACTAGAGAGGGAGGAAAGAGAGAGGACTCTACACAAGAAACAATAGAGAACACCAAGGAAGAAGGAGACACCTGAGGTCATTTAACAAGAAGATGGTATTAGAAAAAACCTAAACCATAAAGAAATGAGATAGAAGACTAGCTGGGATAGGAATCTCAAAACCCCACCAAAAAAAGGAGTAGGGGAAATTTCCCTGGTTCTAACAAAAAACCCCTCAAAAAGCTTTTAGTTGGTCCTATAAGAGGTCTTCTTAGCCAAAGATTGGGATAAATACCACAAGAAGAAAAACATAGTAGAGCATGAAGACCAAAATCTATTCTTAGATTCAGAAGCACCACCAAGGGAGTACCCAAAAAGAGAAAAAACAAGCCCCCAAAAACTAAAAATAGGAGGACAAGAGCATCTTCACAACTAGAAGAGAACAAATACTACACTCTCCACACCCACTGAAGAAAAAAGAAAGGTAGAAACAACCTTCCACAAGGAAGAACAACAATGAGCCCTTCATCGTCCAAGACCACATCCTCCAGTTGTGCAACTTCTTCTCCATCTACTAAAACTATAATACCTCTCCCACTCTCAGTCACCATGATAAAAATAGGAAATGTAGTATCAAAATTGTATTGTATTGAACTTTAAATTTAAATGATTAAACATATAAAAAAATCCAACACTAATTATAAATGTTTATAGTCAAGTGTTGTGGAGACTACACATCACACTCCAATTTTTCTTTAAAACTTTAATACATTGCAGGCACCACAAGCTTCATGGTAAATTAAGCTTTGGTTTAGAATTGAAAATTTTGAAGCATAAGTTCTTATAGTCCTGAAGTTAACATGACTATATAAGTGTCTCCCAAAAATATCTAACTTTTGGAACATAAACCTTGAAAGTGAGATCAGAGAACTTACATTACCTAAGACATTCGTGCGAGAAAAAAATACATCTGAGTGGGAAGAGTGGGGAGAGGAGTCATGTTGGTTTTTCAAATTCTGAGGAGGAAGATGCATATGAGGAGGATGATCCAGGAGGCCATGGAAAGGATCTTTTTGTTGAGACTTATTTGTGTGGCTTTCTTCTCCCTTCTAGGCTTGTTTGCCATTTTCCTGATCAAAACCCTTTATGGTATCTAGTTCATTTTTGGGGTCTTCATTTTTTCTCAAATATTTTCTCTCCTACAATTGGCAATATCCCTTTCCTTTCGGTTCCTTCTGCTTCCTGGCTACGTGCTTATTTTGGAAGTGGTTTTTTTTTTTAACTCAGAGGGGGATGCTTTGTAATGATGGGAGTACGAGGTCTTTGGGGTTGAGCTTGATGATCTAGATTGGTTACAGAGCTCTGAGTGGCTCTTTGGTTCTATCTTTCTCCCATTATAAGTGTAGTGAGAAATGTCTCCGCTATGGGCTGGTTCTGTGGAAGGTTGCTAATAGTCTTCAGGGGACCTCTTTTGTGTTCCCTCTGCTAATGAAGCTATTGCTTGTGTTCTTCTTTTCTGGCATGATCCCTCCTTCATGCATGGTTGGGATTGGAATGGGTGGTCGTTTCCTATGCTGGTTTGTGTCCAATTTGCCTAGGGTTAGAATGGATGGTGTGGGAGTTGTGTCTTTTTTTCTTAAGTTTTGTAGTTTCTGACACTTTGTGTATTGGGGTCCTAGAAACACTAGTACATTTGAGACCTTTTTTCAATGGTTGAACATCCCAATTTCGATAGTATACTGTCGATTGAGTGACACTACGTGGTGTCATAGTTTTTCAGTCAAAAAAATTGACCGTTTTGTTAGGTGTCATAATTATGATAGCCTTAGCCATCACAAAAAGAGGGTGCCAACAAAGTGAACCTATCATTGTAGCTATTTGCAGTTATTCCTATTGTGACACCTAATCATTGTAACCAATAGAAATGATGGGACCCGTCAGAATATTCTGACAGGAAGCCATAGTTATTAACTTGTTCACCGATGAAAATACTATTAGTGCAATGGATTTCCATCACAATATTATGACAGATGTGCATCGTTTATGGTTTGTAATGATGACTATGTTGTACATACAATAGACATTCACTATTTATGATTTGTTCTAACAATGATGTTGTTAATGCATTGGCTCTATGTCAAATGTTTGTGAAGGATACCCGTCGCTATTGTAATGCCTTCGTAGTTACGATGACAATCAATCTTTTAAAATATATATATATATATTTTTCGATTCAAAATAGTGTTCTTGTAGATCTAGTTCCTTCTCATAATTTGGTTATGAATCATTTGGAGATAACTTTGCAGTAGATTCAGTAGTGGGTCATGGATTATTGAGTCAAGTCTAGAGACTTGGATTTTGAATGGATCCTACCGAATCAAGACTTGTGACAGTGATGGCTTCGACACAAGAAGCTAGTACGGTGACCAGAGTTGCATTCTTCCTGATGTGTTCATGGGATATATACGGACTTGATTGCATTCATATTTGATTCGAGTGACTTCTTGAATTCTTTGGTCTAAATTTGATGTGCTTTGTTCCTATGGAGTGTAGACTTGCACATTTTTTGGCTAATTTGAAGTCTTTGGTTTAAATCATTAGACACTCAAAACAAAATGACAAACCAAAGACAACCATGAAATTGTAAAGAAAGGTAATTTTCTTAATCATGTCACTAATTTGTGCATGTCTAAATACTGGTGTCTTTCAAGTGATTTGATTCTTGTCATGCCCACTACAAATGAGAACACTCTTAACTAGTGAGGTTGTTTAAGCATATAGAGATTAAATACACTCTTTTAGAATGAAATTTCTCTTAACAAAAGATCAAAGATAGATATATAAGTAGGACATATAAAATAAGGTGAATAAGAGTAGTATATATAAAACAATCATTAGAACATGCCAAACATCTGGCATTATTGTATATTTCATTCATGTCATTGATATTCTTCTTCATCCATCTCATCCATCTCATTCATATTAGGAACATCTCGCATCCATGACTATCAACGACAATATATAGGGACATCAGTAATAAAATAGTACACTTGCTATTTTGAATTTGAGCTCATAAAGATTAACTTTTAGAAGAATATGAATGAATGCAAATATACATAAGTGGATGAACATAAATAATGGAGGTACCAAACATTGCCTAAAGTAATGAAGTGTTGACCCAGGCTTCAATCAAGTATGCTCTTGTATGATCCAAAACTTGCAAAGAAGGAAAATATGGGGTTAGATCCAAAGGATCTAAGCAATGTCTAGCACCCAATTACTGATCCTCATCTACAATTATGCATGTGCATAGTCAAGCCATACACTTCTAAAATGAACTATGCTATAGAACATGGGTGTGTGTTAATGTGATTTAGAAGCTATTATGCAAGATTGTTTTATTATGCCTATATAATAGGAGGAGTGATATATTTTAATGGAAATAGACATAAAAATTGTAGTGAAACTTTGTAATGTATTATTGTAAGTGGACATAGCTCACAGTCTCAATGAAATAAATAGTGTATAAAACAATATATGGTGCACAACAATAGCAAGCATGCAATGATAGCAATAACATTGCATGATAAAATTCAATACTCTTAGTTTTTATTCAAATGTATTCGAAACTCCTATCAGCTCATTGTCCAATAGTTAAACTAACCTATGACTTCAAAGGAGGAATTATGAAATATAGTTGTAGGTAGTTATCTCTTCTATAATGATGGAGGAGTGAAAGGTAATGATCAATGAGGTTGCTGCTATTAGATCATACATTAATACACATATTATTTTGACAACAATAACATCAATACACATATAATTTTTTGGATATATACATTTATGTTTCTCAGCTATTGTGATATCTACATTTATGACTGAGCATCCCTCTACTCATCTCTTTAGTTTTTGTTTCTGTAGATTTCACCATCTGACATTCCTTTTCAGTAAGAGATGGATGGAAATGTTCATGACTCTCACAAAAATGACCTGCATACAAATAAAAACTTGTGGTTATTCAAATGGTAAGTTCAAATTTTCCTATAATTTGGGAGAAATGAGTTTGGAAAGACTTCAATCTTTCATTGAGGGAAAGGATTTTACTTACGTTGAGAAGAAACCTAAGGTTTTTTCACTTCATTTTCAGCATCTTATGTTGATTTTCTTTTCAACTCAATAGATAATTTTTTGTTCGTCAAGTGATCAGAACTCATTGGAATAGCACTTGTGGAAGGATCATGGAATTTCCTTTGCGACTCAAAATCACTCTAGATCTTCTTAAAATGAAAAATAGAAATATCTTTTTCATAGCCATCTCTTACTAAAATAAAATGTCAGATGGTGAAATATATGAAAAAAAAAATTGAAGAGATGAGCAAAGGGATGTATAGTCATAATGTTTCTAGTAGACATCCTGTTAACGCAACAGAAAAGAAAATGACGTTGGAGGCTGCTAAGTCTTTCGAATCAGAAAACCCTTTTGGCTTAGTAATTAATGAGATTGTTGCTATTAGATCATACATTAATACACTTACTATTTTGAATTTGAGCTCAGGCATCATGCAATGTTATTGCTATCATTGCATGATTATTGTTGTTGTGCACCATATATTGTTTTGTACACATAGAACAATAGATTTGGGGACTTATACTTATGTTCAATCCTTAGTAATGGTTTGGGGAACTAATTACTAGATGAGTGACTATAGTACCCTAGTTTTCATTATTAGATGATCTTGTTTAATTTGTGTTCATTTCATGCAAAGATACATGTAAAGGAAAATAAATTTTTCCATCTAAAGATTACATATATATATATATATATATATATATATATATATATATATATATATATATATATATATATATATATATATATATATATATATATATATATATATATATGAAAAATAACTTGTATATACTATGCAAGGAAAATAACTTTGAGAAGAAAATGCAAGAGTACATGCATACATAAGAGGATGAACATAAATAATAAGGGTGCCAGACATTACCTAAAGTGATGAATTTTTGACCCACGTATGAATCTAGTGTTCCCCTGTGTGATCCAGAACCTACAAAGAAAAGAGAGATGGGGGTTAGATAAAAAAATATCTAAGCAATGAATGCCATCCTATTAGTGATCCTCATCTACAATTATGCATGTGCATAGTCAAGCCACACACTTCTGAAAGAAAATTTTTGCTCACAGTCTCAATGAAATAAACAGTGTATAAAACAATATATGGTGCACAAAAATAGCAAGAATGCAATGACAACAATCTCTATTTTATTACTGATGTCCCTATTTATATTTTTTCATCAAATGACCTAGAAACATCAAGAATGGTCCTATTGGTCACTAATAGCCAACTTTCATAAGAATATAAATGAATGAAAACATACATAAGTGGATGAACATAAATAATGAAGGTCCTATATGGATGGTTCTAATGCTTTTCCATTACAAAAATTGAGCATTCATCACTTGGTATATGAACAGGTGAAAAAAATGCAGACATCTAGACATGTGTACTATGAGCTTTCCTGCAATAAATGGACTTGTGATGATTTTCATAATAGTACATGTGTTGGAAGGAAAGCTCACAATACTACTTAGGAAAATATGAATGTTCATCACTTGTGCATATCAGAGTTGATCAAAGAAGGTATATGCACAACAAAACAAATTTTATTACTGCTATCCTTATTTACATCTTTTAATCAAATGACCCAAAAACATCAAGAATGGTCCTATATGGTCACTAATAGCAAACTTTCAGAAGAATATGAATGATTACAAACATACATAAGTGGATGAATATAAATAATGAAGGTACCAAACATTCCCTGAAGTAATGAAGTGTTGACCTAGGGTTCAATCCAGTATGCTCAGATTGTATGATCCAAACCTGCAAGGAAGGAAAAGATGGGGTTAGATCCAAAGGATCTAAGCAATGCCTGACACCCTATTACTAATCCTCATCTACAATTATGCATGTGCATAGTCAAGCCATTCACAGACTCAACAACATAGTAGCATTGATCCAATAATAGAAAATACATTACAAATGCCAAGTTCATGGTCTCAATGAAATAAATAGTGTAAAAAACAATATGTGGTGTACAACAGCAGCAAGCATGCAATGATAGCAATAACATTGCATGATGCTCGAGCTCAAATTCAAAACACTAGTAAATTTTACCCTATTTTTTGATGAGAAATAGTCAAATTTTCTACACCAATTGGTCGAATAGATGACCAAAACTGTCATCGATATTTTTTCATTGATTAATCTACAAGGAAAATAACAGTCAAAATTTCAACCCTATAAGTGGTCAAATTATCCACTAAATCAATCTCTTGGAACTGGAAGAATAAGACATTGAATGCATAGCATTCTTGTCGATTCTACTGTTGTAAAGGTCAAAATTAAGACTATTGGTTAGTTGAAATATCCATGACAGTTCATCAAAGTGGTCATCGAATGCATAGCATTATCGTCAAACACAGTGTTGTGTAAAGGTCAAAAAATAGACCAATAATAACTTTTGGTTAAAAAAAAATGTGACCAGACAAGCTCACTGATGTTCAGAACTAGGTTTGATCTTCATCCTAGGACTAAAAGTTTGGCCTCCTTTAGCTTCTAATAGGCTAGGCTTCTATTGCATGGTTTCATTTATTGTCTTTCATTTCAATGTTATCTGTATTTGTGTTGTTAAACTTGTCTGAGGTTTTTTGGTTTTAGATTCACCTTCTTTAGTTAGGGATCTCTCATTTTTGTTCTATTAATTACTTTTATTGCTCTTGGAATTTTTCTTAACACTGACTTAATATCCTAACCCATTTACTTTCTGAGTCTCATTGATTTACTTTGGTCATTTTGGTACATAAAAAAAATTTCATTTTAGTTTGTACTTTTCTTTTTCTCTTTTATTGGTGCTCTTCTTTTGCCTTTTTCAATTTTCTTATTATTTGAAAAATTGTCATATTATGGATACAAGTACTTATTTTGAATTCTTAGTTGATATTTTTCCCTTCGGGTAATCCAGATCACATTGATAGAAATAAATTTAAGACTAGAAAAAGGTTTAATAGGGTTCAAGATTGGCTGAAATTTATATCTATGTGATTTTCTAACGAGAAGTGTTTGGATTCACCCCTGGAATCACCAATGACATTGAGTTGAACAATATACTAATCCCTGGGGTGATTATCCTTGTTCTTTCTGCTTGTACCCTATTGAGAACATTTATCTTCCATGGGTAGTTGTATGGTTTAAAGATAATTGATTTTAGCAAATTAAGAATAGTTAATCAAGGAGCTGCATTTAACAGTTATAAATAATAGTTTTTTTCTTGTGCTATTGGTTGACTCGAACTAGTTATACTTAATGATGACACTACTAGCAGACTTTATTTTGGATAGCTAAGTGCTATCTTCAACTTGTAGTGACTTGGAAAGTATATGTAAGATGATTGTCTTCTCCGTTCTGTACTTGACAGCCAAATCAACCCCTATTTTCCTTGTATAGAATCTGGGTTATAAATCCAAATACGTAACATATGAAGTGAAGGGGAGTCCTCTTATAATAATCTGAAAACTGGTTATTCTTGGTTATCACAATGTATGAGAAATAGTTTAGTAAAACCTAGCTCTAAACAACATATTTTGGAGAAGGAATGGAAGCATATACTACATACCAATGCAACTCTAAGGATGAGGTTTCACATGTTTTGTTTGCTACTATATTAGGGGAATTGAAATGTTCAATCTGATGTTCAAGACATACAGATGTAAAGTAGCGTTGTTGAAGTTTTCTTTTATTAATCTAATACATGGATGAAAAGTAGCATTGCTGAATTTATTTTGTTTATACCTACCAATTTTTAATTGTTCTATAGTTTCAACTTTTACTTATCAGATCTGGATCTTTTTGAGGAGTTAATTCTTGTTAATGAAATTTCCATGCTTAAAAGTGTCAAATCAATAAGACAAAAGATCATTTTCAACATGCTTGGATACAAGGAGGAAACACTTAATACAGACATCTAAACTTTTATTAACATACTCTTGACTCCAATAAATAATTTTTTTAACCAGTTGTGCAAAGAACATCTTGATATAAGCTTAGTAGCTTTAATATCTTTTGCTCCTTTTCTCAAGTTGATGAGTGTGCAGTTCTCAAACATTTTGACTGGCCAAAAAGTAAAGGTTCTACCTTGAGGGAAGCAACATTTGAATATCAAGATTTGCAAAATTTGGAATCAAAAGTTGCTTCCTTTGTTGATAGCCCAACACTTTCTTGTGATATAGCCCTTAACAGAATGTTATCTTTACTTGAACTATAAGATCTTATAACTTGATAATTCTTATTTGTTATTTCTTAAGCAAATCTCTTTAAAATTAGAAATGCTTCAAAATAAAAATTCAATAATAAAATAATAGGAAATGAAGGTGAGGCCCTATGGATGGGAAAACATAGGCCAAATGTGACCAAAAATGTTGATGGTGAGGCCCTAAATTAGCTATAATAGTGAATCCCCCTAATGTCGATATCTTAATTATAGTATACATATTAATGTAAATTATAATGGAAGGGTTGTAGTAGTATCGGTGATTCTTTGGAGTAGGGTTGCAACATTACCAAAGGGTATCCAATAACAAGTTTTAGAAAATTTGGGTAGGATTGTACTAAACCTACACAACCTTAGTGTGATTATTATTTCATTGATTAATTGCATTATAGTTGTGATTAAGTAGACAAGTGTGATTATGAAGCTCTAACACAATACAAGACTATATGTGTGTACAAAAAGGTAGTTTCGTGACCTTAGCAAGTCTAGCAACTGAATGGTATTTCATCTTATTGACTTGTGCAAATTGATTTATAAAGGATTTGAAATTTCACTTATGAACTCTCTACCCCTCTTTTGTGCATGCTTCCCAACCCCATTACCTAGTATCATATCATTTAAATTATTCCCTTTCACCCTAATATTGAAGCAATATAAAATTATGAAAAAATAACTTTGTTCAACTCTCTATAGCTATAATAAATAAATGAGAATGATTTTTTCCAAAAGATTTGGGAGGCTTCCTATCAAACATATTCTTATGTAGTCAATTTTAAGGATAAAAAGCTCCTCCAAGTTGATTTTCATATTTTTAGGAGGGTGTAAAGGAAAGGCACCTAAAAGAAAAACTTTCACTTTCCCTTTGGTTGAACATAAATTTCTCTTTTCCATTAAATATTCAGTAATTTTATTATAACCAAATGTTTTAAAGAATCATTTCCGATGTCACATCCTAAAAATTCTGAATACTTAAAAAGCTTAACATTTCTATAATCCAAAATACTTGATGCAAGAATGTATCAACACCCAACTAACATCTTGGTAAAAAATGATCTTAAACTCCTCCAACTTAAAACAAAGATTAATGTAGATTATGTCTTCTTTTTTAAAAAGATACAGAAAACATATACTATAACCATAATATTCATTCATTTACTATGCTCTCAAATTGAATTTTTGAGATGAAAGACTAAAAATAAAATTTCTTTTACTTTTGATCATGAGTCACCACATGACTACTTCCCAATATCCTTCTCTATCTATGTAAACCCCATTGTGTTGCCAAAGCCACTTGGATTTATCCTCAAAATGACTCCATATAATTGTTATTACATAAATATTTATAATCATCCTATTACAATCTATTAAGTATCCTTGGTCATAAATTAGCATCTATTGAGTCATGGACATATTTCTAAATCTGTAAAAACAAAAGGCAATCAATCGGTGTACCTTCTTTAGCATCTTCAACAATTCCAAAATATTTGCAATTCATAAACAAGAAATTAATGAGGCCCTAAATCTAGGCAAACATAGGCCCTAAATTTAACATATGGCCTTGAAATTTTAAATTAGACCTAAAGGCCAATTGCAAAGGCTTAAATGCAAAACATGTAGACCTCATTTTAATGAGGTAAGACCCAAATCTGGGAGCAAAATTCAATGAAGTATGACACCATAGTGAGGCGTGTAGCCTTGAGATTACAAATCATACTTTAAATTCAAATAAATAAGACCTTGATCAGTCCCTGCAAGGTATTGTGTGAGCTTAAATCCATATTTCAGGCCCTAGTTTGATTTAAATCAGACTCCTTGGCCTAGAATCTCGGCACAAAACTTGAGATATAGACCTTAAAACTCTAAATGTCAACCCTAAATCAGGGAGGGTACAAGCTATCATGAGGCCCTAAATCTGGCCTCTACTACAATGAGTGGGCTCAATCAGGTGTGTGGATTTATATTTAATACAAGACCTCTCAATTTTAAATGCAAAGCATTAAAGTCAATTCCCATAGCCTCGAGTTTAACCACTAGAAGCCCAAACTTAATGAGGGGATCCCTACATGGAGAAAATTGGTCCAATATGGAGGGCTTAAAATTCAAAATTTGAAGTGGCAAAAGGCCTACATTTAATAATGGAAGCTATGGATTCAATGTGAATGAAGTTTCCATGAAATATCTAATGGTAAATATTAAAATTTTGTAGCCTTGCAAGGAAAGAAATTGATCCAAAAGGTCACATCTATATAAACAAGGCCATTTTTACACTTCAAAAGAAGTTTATTCAAGCTGATTACAAGCACATCTGAAGTTTGAACCAGCACGACAGAGATTTTTGAGTATTATTAACTATTTTAGTGCAAAGCTACATAAAGGAGATGGTGCAATTCAACCTACACCATTTCTTCTCCAAGATTTCATGCTACAGTTGGACTAATCTCAGACATTTACTAGTGAATTAAGGTCTGATTACAACCACTTATCAACAAATTAAACTCTGATTTCAAGCCCTATCAGCGTTTACGAACAAGATGACTCAGATTACAAGCATTGACCAGAAAATTAGAGTCTAATTCCAGTCATCTCAGACATATTTAAGGCCTAAAATTTAATGAAATCAGTCCTATACTTGAAATTTTGATCTTCTCACAACACTGTTGCTATTGTGGACAAAGATCTACAACCATTTCCAGAACTATATAGTTCTGTACCAAGCTCTCTTTCTGATATCTCAGTCAATTATTTTGTTAGCAACGAAGTAAAATTGAATTGGGAGAAGTGGTATGAGGTCTAGTATTGAAAAGTGATCAAATTTCTACATTTTTCATGCCATTAAAGTCCTAGGTTTTCTAATTTCAAAGTCTTCTGTAAAAGCTTTAAAGTCTTATTTTAGTACTCCAGCAAACATTAACTTTGGAATTTAATTTGTGTCTGCAAGTCTTGAAGGGCTTGAGAGTGATGAGTCAGTTGTGGTAGGCACTATGTTGTTTCCTTTGGAGGAAGATAAGGGTAGTATGAAAGTTACTCCTATGACATCACATAGTGAGGGTAATGATGTGGCCATGGAGGTTGATGGGCCATGAAATGGCTCAAGAGATTGTTTACTCTCCAAGCATGGAGGCATGGTATGTTGATGGTGTCAAGGAAGAGGAGTGTCTTTAGAAACTAGATTTATTGAAGTTTTAGATGTATGCAAAAGTGGAGGTTCAAAATAGGAAGAGGAAGTTGTTGATGGCCAACAAAGAGAAGTAGGTGTTCATGTTGCAAAGAGAAGTCAAGCCAAAAGTCAAGATCAAGGAGTGGGGGTTTGAACTTGATGGAAAGAATCACACTACCACAATTTAACCATCACACAATGACATTAGAAATTAAGAGGGGACATAGATCAGACCATGACATGCATACAAGGATACAGACAAATGATTTTGAGATACAGACCTGTGCAATCCAATCTCCCAAGGAATAGACAGCACCAGTTATTGCCATCTATGCCAAAATGAGATTTTTCTTCAAGGCCTCTTCATATGCAGTCCAGTTATGCACAAGAGCATATTTGACAATCTCATAGAGGGTCCATCCCTAAAAACAAAAGCACCATTTTAGTTTGAATATTGAATATATACAAATATAATGATGAAAGAAAAAAAGACAATCATACGCTCTCTGATTTTGAGGTATAGAATAGCAAATATAAGCTAAAAAGCCAATCAAAAACATAAGAGACAAATCACACTTCAATAAAGTACAAAAAGAAAAGCAAGATAAGTTCTTATCAGGCCACTGAAAAGCTTTCGGTATTTTAGATAAGACATCATAGGTATTTATTTGTATTCTGAAGCCTTGTTATAGAAATTTGTTTTTATTAATCCTTAGAATTAGTTAGCGAATCTTCTTCTTTCTTTCTAAATTCCTGGATGATTCTATTATTCTGTAGTAAATAGCATATGTAACAGATAAACATGAAATCAACAACAAATATCTACCTCTAAATACAACTCCAAATGAATGAATAAAAGAAGAAAATGATAATGTTGATTGGGTATCTAGTAAATTAAACAGTTTAATCATGCAAATAGATGTGGATAGTGCACATCACATTGATGAGGAAACAATGCTAGTAGGGCAGTCACATACAAAGAGACCAGCTTAAGAGGGAACATAGATCAGACCATGACATGCATACAAGGATAATAAATAATTATAGTATGTTCAACTAAAGATAAGAGACAAACCAAGGCACCTACATGAAATAGTCATATATCAAGTGCAATAACATGATCAAGAGATGGTTTAATCATTAAGAGTCACAACTACCAAGAAATAAAGCATCATGATTACATATGGAAAAAAGAGGTGTTACAAGTTTTCATCACACATGCTTAAGGCAAAAGTTTCTAATACAACTGAAGAGAGTAATTAATATGGAAAATTAATCAAATGTAAGCAACATATGGCATTAATTTTGATAGTTTGATCAAAGGCCACTTTTGCAGGCACCACCCACCAATCCTGGAAAGGAAATAGAGCCTGTATACCCATATTTGTTTGTCATACCCTTTTTGCAAGGAACTCAAAAATTATTCAAATTAAACAAGTATGAATTGTAAGAGACTAAGAAAGAAGGCAAAGGTGTTACCTCACTAGGATGATAGTAATAATGAGACAAAGAACCATGAAGACTAAATCCAAGGAGACCAGATCTGAACATCTGGGTTCGATCAAATTCAAAAATTGGTTTGCCTTCATAGCACTGTCAAGTCAACAACATGAGCATTATTTTGTATCTAGAGTGTCATCAATATTTTTAAATGGGTAAAAGTACAAAGCTGTGTCACACTTTTATAAAGGAAAAGGTCAACAACACACAAACTTTTTAACGTTAACAACATAAAAATGGCATTTATGTTTAGAATTTGGAGATGATGTAAACTAATGAAATGTGTAAAAGTGGATGAATTTTATTCCTATAATGTTTAAATTTTTTTTTGAACAAGAATGCACATAGTTTTTTAATTTTTGAAGTCCATTTTTTACTTGCTAGAAAATGCTAAAAAATGAGGGTCTTCTTCACACCAAAAAAGTATATGCAAATAATCATTTTTTCTTTGATTTCAAAATATGTTATAGATGAAAGGTACAGCTAGTGAAAAAAAGAAGAAAAAATAGTTTTCAATGTATATTTTCTCTATTATAACTACTCAAAATTCAACATACCTGAAATCGACAGTTTTCATCTCGCACCAAATTTCCCTTATCAAATGTACACCATTCAAAAAAAAAAATTACACATTCTTGAAGATAACTCTCTCCTCTAGTGTTAAATATAAAATTTCAATTTTTTTGATAAGTTTTACTATTTTTTTCTATTTTTGAAGCAACTTGTTCTCGAATGTTAAAATACCTACTTGCATTATTTTGAAATTATAATATATTAGATCTAATTAAAATACTATAAAAATTATATGATGATAATCTTGATTATGTGCTCTAAAAAAGGGTATTTTTATATTTGTAAAAAAAAATCATTTAAAAGAATAGGAGTTATTGAAACATCACTTTTCTGAAATAATTTTATTTCTTTAGTAATTGGTATAAAATATGCATTTAATAGATATTTCCAATTGGAAAAGGTGAAGCACTTATCTAACTTAGCTAGAATGAATCTATATAGACCATATGTTTGACAAAAAATAATTTTAGTTAGAAATACTCAAATTCGGTTGTGCTGATAAGATGTCCTAAAACGTGACACAACTTTGTGCTTTTAACTAAATGTAGAATGAAATGGTTGTAAGTATACATTTCTGCCACATGCAAATGATTTTGAGATACAAACCTGTGCAATCCAATCTCCCAAGGAATAGACATCACCACTTATCGCCATCTTTGCCAAAATAAGATTTGTCATAAAGTGATGTTAGAATAGTTACTAAAATGGTCATAAATTATGTTCTTATAGTAAAAGAATACTTCGACATAAGAAAAAACTACACAATATTAAAACATGACATTGTGCTTTAAAAACTAAAAAGATACTTGTAACGAAGAACTTCATTTTGACTTGCTAATTGGTTGTCACTATTAACTCTAAGCTTATCTTTAAAGTTTGAGCTTCACTTGGTTTTTAGAATAGTTTAATATTCTCTACTAAACAAGGCCAACCACGTGAAGTTGGAAGCTCGTTTGGGCCCTCCCCCCCCTCCCTAACATCATTCTAAATTCCCCATTAACATTTAATAACATTCATTCATTCATCCATTTTTGAAATATAACATTCAATCATTATAATCACATGATAACATTCATTAACACACAACATTCATGAATAATTCATTAACACACAACATTCATGAATAATTCATTAACACATAAAATTCATTAACACACAACATTCATGAAGAATTCATTAACACATAATTCATCAACATTACTAGTACAAAATTACATCCATTAAGACAACATTCTTTCATTAGCAAAAAATGTTAATTATAATCATTTCTTTTTGGGTTTCTTGTTGTTTTTTTAATCATGTAATTTGTAAGAGGAAGATCAATGTCCTCATCATTCCCCTCCTCTACTAATTCTAATTCCAACACATGTCTCCTCCTCATCTGTTCAGGAACACGAGGCCGCTGTGCCAAAGGGGGGTCCGCTACAATAACAACTACTTCATGAGTTAAATTCACACCATTTTATATTAGTGAATTACAAGTATTTATTTAAGTAAAAGAACTATAAATCAAAAAATTAATTTAAAAGAACAAAACATATATAGATTTTCTTTACTGGAATGTGCCACATTATCTACATGGTGATCAGTCTGAACATCCTCTGGCACTCATTCAACATGACATGATTCTGTATCCTCTAAAATATACACAAAAAGGTTACACCAAGTTCAATTTAAGATGTTAAATTATATTAATAATTACATAATTAGTTTTAAATAGCAAATGAGCACCTCCATTGACAGTATGATGCACATCAGGGGCTTCATCATGCGGCGTATGATCTCTATCACGATTAAGATTTTTATCAAATAGATTGTTGCTCAAGTATTCAATTTTTAATATATTTTTTGGCATATTTACCTGTGCACATGATGCAGGAGACTCTTCGATTGGGCTAGTGGAAGCTTGTTGTAGGTGTTCAGCCACGACTTGATATCCTTCCTTGAAGGCAATTTTTGTGTGTTCTATCGTGGCCTCTTAATTAAATTCAGAGCCTTGCATTTTTTGATTAAACAAAATTATTTGCATTTTATAAATATTTTTTCTCTGCAACTCATTTACTGCTACTTACAATTCATGCTTTAATATTTGAATATCCACTAGAGCCAAGTCTATGCTACCCAATATTTTGCAGCCTGACCTTTGCTGCCTTTGATGTGTCCTGCAACCTATGAAAAGTTCAAAATATGTTAGATGATATATATATAAAGATCACTAATTAGTGCATTATTACATTGTACTAGTAGTTAATACTATTTCATACCTTCTTCTCTCATTTGCTAGTGTAATTCCTCTTTGAGCATCCCCTTTCTCCTTTGCATCCAAAATGAACTCATTCCAATCCCTCACTGGAATAAAAGGAGGACGCTCATACTTTGGGTTCTGGATGAGACTCTTTCTATATGAGTCACTCATAGTCTTAAGATGTTTGCAAGCTCTTTCTAAAATTTTCTTCTCATCAAAAATATTATTACCAAACTCATGCTCTAAATCTTTAATGAGCTGATCTTTTAATTTTTGGTCTTGCAAGTTCCACCTTTTAAGAAAAAACATAAAATTGTTAGATATAGTAAAAGAAAAGATCCGAATGAACGGAAAAATACTATACCAATTAATGATATGAAAAAAAATAGTGGGATAAAGTTAGTTCACTATGATGTTCCACCTTGTATGTATGGTGGGCCCAAATATATGCAGTGTGAGGTCATAAAGCTTCCTATAAAATGAATCATTCCCTGCAAAAAATGTCATGGGATAATCAATCCAAAACTTGTTATGAATAGGTAAATGCATATTACAATATAAAAAATAATTATTTAAAGTACCTAGAAGCTTAGGACATTTTAAAGGCATCGATTCATTATCGTCAATCAACAATGACGTCTGCATAACTCTTGTGCTAGAAACACTGGTAGATCCAAGAAATGATGGTGAATTATCACCAATACATGTACTTTGATCTATATCTGGCATACCAGATGGTGTCGCCAGTGTGTCTCCTACTCCAAAAAAAATAATCCACTATGTGATGCACCCAAGATTAAAGTACAAATTATCAAATCATAATTAACACAAAACCAAATATAACAAAACAAGGATTTACCAACTAGCATAGACTGTGAAGGTGTCAATGTTTGCATGCCCCTTATTGCTGACATTGCACTTGACAATCTCGAATGGATGTTCGTTGACCTCCTAGGAGGAGTCTCCTACACTTGATGACCTAAAAAATACATTGTTAGCAAAGAAATTTTGAAATAATAAAAGTAAGAGTTAACTTAAGAAGTTTTTGAATTTTCCAAAGAAAAAATTCCTTGTGACTTGTCAACTAAAGGATTATTTTACCTGAGGTAGCCGAACCTCTGCTATTACCAACCTCACCGCATTGTCCTTGACCAGGTTCTGGATCAGTTGCCAAAAATTCTTGTAACAAGAACACATATTACATATTTTACTTCACAACATAAAAGAGTATAAAATATAAACCTTTATTGAACTTTTTTTATAACTAAAGATTCATTACTACTTACTTCATAACGACGTGCTTACTCTTTCAATTCAGATATCCTCTTCATCATCTCCTCGGTTGGAATATTTGCTTCATCCAAAATTCTCATTATTTCTAAATTGATTTTTTTAAATTTTTTCCTCAACATAATTGTTACATTAGGCATTTCTGTGATATCATCATTAGAAGGGGTAGCTATTACCTTTGTACTTACTACAGGTGCTTTTCCGCTATCCTGAACATCAACTTGTGACAGGAATATCAGTAAAACTATCATAAAAACTCCAAAACCATAAATAAAATAACGTAATAATATAACATTTTTCAACTATCTAATTTGTACAATTTCAATAAGGTTTACCCTTGCTAAAGAATGGGTGGGAGGAGCATCCTTGTGGCCTCTATCATGTGCGGGATCCATATCGTCCTGTGACAAAGATTAAATATAAAAACTTCAGACAACTGAAAGCAATAGACTTAGAAAAAAAAACTTATTAATAAAATGATATATAGTACTTACCACCCTCATGATAGTAACTTTGTTTGTATCTATGCGATTTAAATGGTAATTTATTAGCAGTTCTTCCCCTGCACTTATTGATTTTATCGCACATACAAAAACTTGATTCCCCTCATGCACGTCAAATATGCAATTGGGTTGCTTATTAGTTGAGGAAGGTCACGTACTATTTATAAAACCTTCAATATTACCTATTTCTTTTGGTCTCCCATCAATGTACATTGCAAATCTTTTACTTTGATCATTTTCTTTCCATTGTATATAATTAGCTGATACTGCATACCTACGCATACTTTTTTTATATTGAACAAACCACATCCAATCATTGTAATTGTAACATGGATCGACATACTTGAACAATTCAACAACTTTGTTGTAACATACCTTTATCCCATCCATGGAAAATAGGCCCAAACCATGTAATGAGGATGGAGCAATGTGATATATCCTCTCATTAACACAAAAATCAATGTTAATTGGAGGTAGCTCATTGGGTACCCATTCTTTCTCAATGTGTGTGTACCGAAAGGGCACTTTGATGTCGCCTTTGGTCTCATCATCATAATAACATGACCCCCCATTAGCAAGGAAAAATTGCATGCATTTATCAATTTTTTTTCTAATTTTTTGACGTTTAGTTGATCTCCCTATTTTAGCCATACTACATGTAGAACTTTCATCTAGCATTCCCTCATTTCCCTCATTCGATGTAGATAGATCTGACAAGTACCTATTTGGTGGGTCCTACAATCCATCAAATGAGATATTGTCATGTCCCCACTTCAAATAGAATTTTGATAATATTTAAATAATATATATAGAATAATCAAGTCGTGACCCATACATATGGTTCTTCTTTGTCTATACGTGAGAGATATAAAATGTACTAGGTTGAAAGTGATTATATAATTATATTTTTATACAGTTCTTCTTTGTCTATATATACATTATATGATTATATAATATTTCTATTTATAACATATGTGCTCAGTGATAAACAAGAAGAATATAAGAAAATTATGTCTATTTATTGACTTATACCTACTGATCCATGTCACTGTGCATGATCCACGCCAAAGGGGTTAAATTTCCTACATATGTTAATCATTTATCTTAAGTTAGCTAAAAATTACATGATACATATGCTACAAATAAATTAGAAGACAACATGAACAATATGCAACATTGTAAACCTGAACAAATTTACCTTATATATGGAATGCAAGATCGTCAACAGAAGGGGTGACGATGTCTGTAGTCAATTACCTATTTGTAAAAAGGGTGATAATCAAACATAATATATACATGTATCAACAATAATTAATTGAACATCATAAGAAAAACATTGGTAATTATAAATCACATATGTTGTAATCATTAGAATTGAACACAATATATATGTAATCATTACAATTGAAAGCAATAAATAATGTCAATCATTTTATTGATCATTTCAATTATGTCATTGATCATCATCATCATCATCATCATCATCACCATCACCATCATCATCATCATCATCATCATCATCATCATCATCATCATCACCATCACCATCAGCATCACCATCACCACCACCACCACCACCACCACCACCATCATCATCACCATCATCTTGATCTTAATCATTTGTTTCTTCATCATCTTCAATATCTTCTTCTTCCACAACATTATACTTTATCGGCCTTCTTCTTGGATCATGTCTTACAACAAATGACCTACCCTATTTATGTGGAACATCTGAGTAAAACACTTACTCACATTGGCTTGGAAGAACATAGGGCTCATCTCCAACTGGCTCAAATAACCTTGTATTAATCATTGTAAATTCATTATCATGTTGCATAATAATTCTATCTGGATCATTTCGATTCAGTCGTAGCCTGTACCATTTGACGATGAATATAACTACTTTGAAGGAGTTAAAGTCACACTCAATTATATCATTCAAGATGCCATAGTATCAATTTTGAGATTGTTGAGGATGTATGTCATTTCTAGATGATATATTGGTGACCTTGAAAACTGCAGTTATCCCAGAATCACAAGTTTTCTTTGTGTCATCCAACTTTTTTATGCAAAATTTGTAGCCATGATAGTACATATCTTTGTGGTTCTTGACCTACAATTTTTCAAGCGTGCGTAAATTATTTGCATCGTGAGTTGATATGAAACATACAAGTCATGATTATTAATAAATTTGTACATACCTCTCCACCTCTTAAACCATGTGCTAGATCAATTACCATTGGCGTAACATTGGAATCTCCATTATGATGAGCTTCTCTAACCAATGAAGCAACACCTTCCCATGTTAATGAGCAACCATTTTGTTGACATCATTTAATCCATACAGTCATCCAATCAAGATTATTTGCAATATACAAATATATTGCATCCCACTCTTGACCAACTATATAAAAAAAATACACCAATTATAAATAATTTATATTGAAGATTTATAATAATTAATTAACTACAATAACATCTTAGATTTACCTCTCACTTTCCTCAATCTACCTTTTCCCATCAAGTACTCCCCTTCAAATTTGTTAATGGAGTTGGGATCCCAAATACGATCTACATGAATCTTTGCTGCAAACTTGGGAAGATATTCACTAATGTACACCATGGTTTGGTATACCATATATCCCTCCACCATAGAACCCTCAGGGTGTGCTCTTTGTCGAACCAAGCCTTTCAAAAATTTCAAGTGCCTCTCAACCATCCATATTGAACTAGTTGGTACAGGTCCACACAATTCAATCTCCTCAACTTGATGTATGAGGTAGTGTTCTTGTGTATTGAAAAAATTTGAAGGTAGACACTTTTGCATTTCACACATAAGAAGAGGAATTTTTCTCTTCCAATATTTTATTTCTTTATTGATTTTTTTAGATGACAACCACCTCATGTATTTTCCAAGATCATATATAACTTGTTTGACACTGTTGGTGAAGTGGTGTGGGAGAGATAGAGGTAGAACGTACTGCAATATTTGTAAAATGATCTTGTCAATATTTTATAAAAGAAGCAATGAAAACTACATGCAGTATACAAATATATAGTGAATACAAAATAATATGAATTAATTTAATAAATGTATGCCAATTTTTTGTTTTCATTCCTGGCCCAAATTCACTTTTCTTTGATATGAGATCATTTATGTTCATAGCAAATCCTCTGGGAAATCATATTTTTTTAATGACTTCTTTTATAGCATTTCTCTTCTACTCTGACAATAACCAACTAAGGGCACTTGTATCAATCTGGTCTCCATTTTTATTTGATCAAATGACATTTTTCATTGCATGGTTGGATTCTTCAATGTCACTACAAATTTTGATAATTTGGTCTTTGTCACACCTTCCATCCAAGATTTTCTATAATGTTTTTGTTACATTCTTTCCAATATGCATAGGATCAAACAAATGCATGATTGGGAGTTGCTCGTAGTATGACAACCTAGTAAATTGCATAGGATAACTTTTTAATCCTTTTAGAAGTTGGTCATTAATGCTTTGACGACCTCCACAAGCATCAATTATATCATCAGTAAGCAAAACACAATATCAAAATATAAATTTGAAACAAAAACCATAAGATGGAATGACATTACCTCGATGATTTATTTTATTGTATGCTGACTTTCATAGGTGAGGTGTCATTCTCTGTGGCTTTGATGTAGTCTCTTCTTTCCCATTGAAAAAATGTTTTTTGATAATTCGGTACTTATGATTTTTGTGGAGAAAGTGTCTATTCTCATCAAACACCTACTTTTTAAAACTTTTTGAATGAGGATATTTCATCTTTGTACCACAAACTGGACATGCAAATTTTCTCTTTGTCTGAAGACCTACAAGATCGTGTATAATTGGATTAAATATGTCAACTTTGTGTTAGCACTATAACATACCAAAAAAGAGGTGTTAAGAAGAGAACATACCACAAAAATGTGTTAGCCCAAGGGCATCATGTATTGTCCATACAAGCATTGCATGAAATTGAAATTGTCTTTGTCCTATTGGTCTAGAGATGTCATACATAGTGACCCCATTCTATAACACCATCAACTCGTCAATAAGGGGCTCAATATATAGATTGATATCTTTAACTTGGTACTTACCTAGTTGAATAAACAAAAATATTACATAATTATTATGACCATTTTGATGGATTATTTATAATAAATTAATTTAGATGACCATAAAATCAAAAAATACCTGGAACAATCAGTGCCAATATTATGTGCTCCCTCTTTATGGACAACCAAGGAGGAATGTTATTGTTGATAACAAAAATAGGCCACCCCAAGTAAGTAGATCTCATCTCTCCAAACGGATTGACACCATCCACTGCCAATGAAAGCTTGAGATTATGAGGTTCTTCTTTAAAGTGTGGCCATTTTTTCTCTATTTCCTTAAATGTCAAACCATCCACAGGCATTCGCATAATGTCATCTTGACTTCTATTGCGTGCATGGTAATCCATAAATTGTGCCAAGCTATTGCACTTGAATAATCGTTACAGACGTGGAATAATGAGAATATGTTGAAGAACCTTGCGAGGCACCTTTTTTGTTATTCGATCTAATTGATATCTACTAATATGACAAATAGGGCATTCTATTGAAAATTCATGCTATTTATGATATATAATATGATCATTCAGACATGCATGTATTGTTTGATACTCCATTCCAATATCTTTCATAATGGTAGATAATTCTCAGTACGAGTGAGGTAGAATGTTTGATGGTGGTAACAAAAACTCACCTATCAACCTATGACAAAAAATATAATTTGTTAATTTAAAAAATATTAATTGCTACACGATTCACCCAATATTAATTGTAAGGGAATTATGACTAAAATAATAAAAAAATATGACATACCTCAACATATGTGTCATTGCTACATTGGATAAACCATTCATAACCTTCAAGTTCACCAACAACAATACAAAGACAAGAAGAGTTGTTTTGGAGCCTTCATATAGGGGCTCATGTGCCTTCTCAAGTATAGGTACATCAAGGTCAGTGTCAACATCATCATCATCATCTTGATCATCATGATATTCTTCATCATCGTGGTCTTCTTCCATGGGATCATTACCTTCTACTTCTATATTCACACCTCCATGTTCCCTCATTTGGAAATCCACATTCTCTAGATTGTCATGGTCCATAACATGAAACTCAGGGAGGTTGACCTATATGAAAATGATGACCTTATATTAACCATGACCATGATGTCACCATCAAATCATGTCTTATGTATTTTATAAATTATTAAAATACATACCAATGGATTAAATTTGTTTCCCTCTTCAATGTGACCATGTTGCCTACAATGTTCCTTAGCTATTTTGATTAGATATCTTCGATTCTTTAAGCCCTTACAAATTTTACAAGGAAAATAACATTTTCCATCACCTTTTCTTTTTAAGTTAGACCACAGTCTAGCAATTGTCTCCCTATTTTTTTGTGCGTTGATATCATCAAACATGGTCTTTCTTGAATGGAACGACTCATTGGTGGAAGAAGGATGATTTGTTTGCAACCTGCAGATACAAATCATTACTGAACAACCATTTTCTCAACTATAATTTTCTCAATGCAAAGGGACATTTATCATACCAAATCAAAGTTTAGAAATGGATGGTTCTAATGCTTTGCCATTACAATAGCAATAGAGGGTGTATAGATAGAAAAATAGTTGTAAAGAGTTTATTTAAATAAATAAAATTAGGTAAATAACTAGGGAAACTGAATAACATTGTAGGACTCCTTACCTCCATATATAGGCTACTCTTAAGTAATGAAAACAAAAAGAAACCTCTTCTAATCATATGAATACAAGCATCAATTTTTTTATTTCATTGTTAACTTGAGCACCCTATTTCAAATAGAACATTATCATAAAATCTTGTAGGCCTTAATTTTTTGTATTTTTTTAATGACATTAACATGGTATTTTTTTAATGACATTAACATGGTAGAGACTGGGACTAACCTACCTAACCATTAAGGTGAAATTTTCTTTTACTTTGTGAGTTTAGTAACTAGGCTATGACTTTCATGAGATGCATCATTACACAATTGCTTTCCATGATGTGTACTATTCCTATGCTTGGATAGAAACACTTGTATTATAATTTTTTCACAAACTAATTATAGTGTAAATTTTCATAGTGCATAGGATTGAAACTAAGCATCTCTTACTTCCACCTAACCAAGAGTTAGATTAGAATTATAATTAAAAAGAATCAAGTTTTTATGCAGGCATTTCATTGATCAATTTC
This sequence comes from Chamaecyparis obtusa, assembly GCA_027943335.1. NCBI lineage: Eukaryota > Viridiplantae > Streptophyta > Pinopsida > Cupressales > Cupressaceae > Chamaecyparis > Chamaecyparis obtusa. Next base: position 708,847 of record BSBK01004181.1, on the reverse strand, counting down.
CTTCCATTCTTTCTTCATCCTCCATGTCATTTCCTTCCAAAACTTGGTTGAGTTCGATTAATAGTAGCAAGTTTAGTTTAAAGTCTTTGTTATATCAGTAGGGGAAGCTATCTTTAAATAGGGTTATCTGTCAATATTTGGCAGGGTTCTTGATTTCATCATGTCTTTCATGTTTTCCTACAATCCTCTTTGATTTTCAAGCATTATCTCTATGTTCACCTAGGTTTCCATGTTTGGTAGAAACACTTTCAACACAAAAATATTTAGAAGAGGTCCATTCACTGTCATGGATAGATGAATTTATTGATTCTTGAAGTATGCAATCACTATTACCGAGTAGTCATATTGCTACAAAGATTGATTGTCTCAAAAAAATCATGGTCTGCAATGGAAAAGTAGTGAGATTGATTGTCTCAAAAGATGCTATGAAATCAGTGTTGCTCAAAATTTCCTATTTTGCAAATTTGGCCAAGTTTCCAAGGTCTCTATTTTTATCCTGCCCTGCTGCAACTTGTTTTCATTTTGCAAAGTAGATCCTCAAAGTTTCATGGCTTGCGATCTAAACCCTATATTCTTTGATGTATTGTCAAGCCCCAGTTTAGATCGCATGCACTGAATCACAAATCCCTCAGAGATATTCAAGTTTTAATGTTGCGGGAAATACTCAGGTCGTAGGGTTCCAAAAAAGTGTTCAATGTTGAAAACTCTCTGTGTTTTCGACCTTCATCTGAAAGCCCTTTGTGTTTTCTTCCTTTTGGTTTGCGAAAGCCTTGGTTGTTTTCGATCTTCATGCTAAGTGTCTAAAAGACCAGGATGTTTTTGACCTTCACTTCTTCATAGTTATTCTTCTCTGTTGTCAGCATTTTCCATGTGCGCAACTCTGACTAGGTGGGTCCCAGCTTTTCAAAGCCGTGCCAGTGTAGTGAAGATTTGACGGCTGTCACATGATCTCATGGGATCTTTTGACCCCATGGGATCATATGACAACCATTGATGCAGTATCAACACCCAAGGTGAAGGTCAAGTTAAGGTTAAAATTAGGTCTTGCGGGCCCAGACATTTGGTGGTCAACTCCAAGTAGTCAATGAGTAGCATCTTCCGGCTAGTCACATGATCGCATGCAGATCTTCCAATCCCATGCGACCATGTGACAAGCCATCAACAGTCGTGATGGGGTTCAAGGTAGGTGGTCCGTGTAACAATTTCATGCTTGCCGCATGATTGCATGGGATCTTTTGATCCCATGCGCCCATGTGACTAACCGTTTGTGGTTATGGGGGTTTATAGCCGGTCAACAATTTTGAGGCAAGGTAATGATAAAGCTTGCAGTTTTATGATGGTTGCATGATCACATGCAACTTCCTAACCACATGAAACCATGTGACAACCCTCTAGCGGTCAAGTAAAATAGACCTTGGTAGTGTAGCATGGGCCCCATTGATGCAAGATCTATGGTGGTCACATGGGATCTTCTGATCCCATCTGATCATTCGACCACTGTTGGATTCTGAGGGCATTTCCTATGGTGCTGTCATGCATTGGACTGAGTTGGTAGATCTTGTGGGCTAGGTGTCCTACGTGGCAAGGATGGAATTTTCAAAAGCTATTCGCATGATCGCATGAAGGCTTTTGAGCTCATGCGATCATGCGACCAATGTTATTTTAAAGTGGTGCAGCCAGTTTTTTGTGAGCTTTCTTTTGAGGGGGATGTTGCAAGTGCGGGTAGATAAAAAATTGATGATTTTAGAGGTGGTTGTAGTTGGGAGAATTTGTAGAGATTTATACAGCCGTCTTTTGGTCCTTTCCAGTATTTGATCAGATTTGGAGCCTTTATGGCTGAGTGGGCTTGCAGGGGGTTGTCAGATCAAGGTTGCTTGTCTACAAGTGATGTAGTACAGAGATGGGCGCGTAAACAAGATATCTAATCAGACATAGTGTTTCAGATACATTTATGATCAGACTTGTTTGACCTAGGGTTTATTATTAAATTGTAAATCTTGTAACCCCGATTAGTTTTTTGGACTCCTGCCTGCATGCAGTGAGGGATGTATATATTGTTTTTTGGAGCCTTTAGTGCTCAGAATCCAACGATTGTAAAAATAAAAGCTTCTTTCTCAGAGAGCAATTTGTGGCATGTTTTCTACCCCTTTGGCTTTCTACAATTGTAATTTTCATTGATAATTCAGATACTGAATATATTTGAGGCATTCTTTCTGTCCTTATGCTTTCTTATGTGGATTATCTCTTATTGAATTCAATATATGTATGTTTAGTACCTTTTAGGTTTTTTTGATTCCTCTTTCTTTCTACAATTCATGTGTATCATTATGCATGGTCCGATTCGAATGCTTTTGTGGGTATACTTCCACCCTTGGCAATCTGTCTCATTCCTATACCCAATTGCAGAGATGAATGTTTGTCTGCAGGTTATAGTCTATGTTTGACTCTTTAGGAGTACTACTGTCTTGAGAAATTCCTTTTCCCTGCATAGTATTCCTTTACTGCAGACCCCTCTATAAAATATTTATGCAGGCCTATTCACTGAGTTGTAATCTCTGAGACCTAGGATTGTGTACTAGTTTCATCCTCCATATTGCAATTCATACCCTAATTTTGGTGCATCACCTAGTAGGTAGTTTTCTTTCAAGTTATTTCCCTTTCCAAGCATTCCTTCTATCCCTTTCCCCTCAAAAATTTACTTTCTTATCAAGAGAAAACTAAGGTGATAATCCAAGAGGAACCAGTCTAGAACCTAGAGGTTTCATCTTAGTTAGCAAAGGTCCCACAACCTTGAGATGATTCCCAAGTTATACTGAGTTATCAAGACTATGAGAGCTTGAAACAAGGGTGCAAAATTAGTGTATAACAATTAGTTTCATGATAGCTTGAAGTAAATATTAGATGTAAATGACACTATGGCTCAATAGGGGTTATAAGAGAGATCAATCATGAACTAAGAACTAAAAATCAAGTCACTCAATGATACACTCATGAAGAGAATGATATTCATGCAATGAAGGTAGGTGCTTTGATAGTCAGTAGCTAGTGTGATAGGTTGACCAATACATAGCAAAAACTTTCATATTGTTACTTTGGACCAATACTGTTAAACATGACATGTACCCTATTTCAATGCATGAAAAATGCTCAATTTAACAAAGGAAGTACCACTCAATGACCTCCTATCAACCCCAACTCCTAGACAATATGGGTTTATGTCTTCAATTTCTCAAATCCTTATTAGGCCAATTTTCTGTCATAGCAAAAATCTTGTGAGATTGGCCTCCCCCCTGCAAGTGTTTGTCAAATGTCCTACCCTGTGCTCTTTATGTGTCACCTTGCTTCAACCTAGGTCATGTTTGCTAATGTGCAAAATCTAGAAATTTATCTAAAGTTTAAGGTCCGTGGGAAGCATCTTTAAGATTTGCCACAGTGTCGAAAACTCACAGTGTTTTCAAAAGTCCATGATGTTTTCGATCTGTGTGTTTTTGGCCTTAATTATTTTTGACCCTGTGCTTCCTTCTTTGTGCACTTATCTATTGATGTGTTAGAAAATTTGTCTATTTTTTATCCTCTTTCATCGAAAACATTGTGTGTTTTTGACCTCGCACTAGTTCCCTGTCTCCCAGCTTTCCTTAAGTGTGCAAGTGTGATGACAGGTGGGCCTGGGTTGTTAAGGCTCTTCCTGATTGGTTGTCACATGGCCGCATGTCAGACTTTTTTGACATGCGATCATGCGACCGCCTGCCACCTGTCCACATGGTCCTAGCTTTTCATTGTGTTTGGCTGTCTGGTGGTTAGGTATTCTTCTGGCGACTTGGTGACTATGTAGTCACGTGATCTCTTCTCTTCTAGCGGTTACCGACTAGCATCTCATGACTTGGCAAGTGGTTTTTTGCATAGTCACTGAATGCATGGCAGTTAGTGGGCTCAATTCTAAAGGTGATAGAGGAGGGAGATCGACGGTCGACCTGTGATCATGAGGAATATTCTTTCCCCTTGCGATCATGCGCCTGCTGTTGATTCTGTTTGCAGAGCGTGGTGGTCCTGGTGTCAAAGGGGAGGCAGACATGTATTGTGATTGGCTATCACATGGCCGCATGTTAGACTTTTCTGACATGTGATCATGCGACCGCTTGCCACATGTCCTTGGGGCTCTTCGCAGTTGGTGTTTGCAGTTCTGTGGTCCTAGCGGTGGTCATGTGGCAACTTGTGATTGGCTGTTGCATGGTCGCATAGCCTAGTTTTTGGCTATGCGATCATACAACCACTTGCAATGCGTCCTTGGGGCCCATTAGTAGGAGGTGAGGTGAGGCATCTTTTGGATGTGGTGGCAATTTTCTATTGGCTGACGGGTGGTGATGTTGCGGTCTTATGGCCTTGTCGCATGATCACAAGGGCCATTTCCATAGCTTGCAATCATGTGACCAGGTGCCATGTGAGTGTGGGTCCTCTAGCAGAGGTGACTTGGTGGTTGCAGCGAGTGGCGTGATGACAGGTAGCTTCAAGCATCGTGGTTGTGGAGTTAAAGGCAGGGTCTGAGGTTTGGCAGAGTGGATAAGGTCTGGTGGTGCTGATAAATTTCCTTCTTGTCACTGGTTTGTGAGATGATTTGGCAGTTCCCCAATTAATTTGGCAACTTGGCGAATAGCAGTTGTAGGATCGCTAGATTCTTTAGCGGAGGCAGGAAGTTTTCCGTGAACTTGCAAAAGTCCTTTGTCACCAGTTCGCCAAATGATTTGGTGGGCTATTTTAACATGTGTGGTCATGTGTTCGTGGGAGTCAACTATGGTTAAGCTTTTCATTTCGTGACTGTGATTTTTCTTTGTCACTAGTTCATGAAATGTTGACCTGTGGTGCTTGATGAGTTAGAGGATTTGAAGCCCGGGAAGATGAGAGATCTAACATTTAGGACTTAATTGCCGATCTCTGATCAAATCAGGACCGCTGATGTGCTGCTGGCACCAAGACTTAGTCATTGGACTTTAAATTTGAATCTTAGAGACATTTCCAGTGACCAATAATGACTAAAATTGATGACAGAGGGGGCTAGAGTTGGTGAGATTGAACTTCTTCACCATTCCAGTATGGTCCAGGGTGCCATGAGTGTTTCTAGGGATCTATACCATGTAAGGATTGACATGGAATGGCTCAAGGCATGATTACAGGGTGGTTGATTTGATTTTCTCTCTTGATAGACCTGTGATTCTCTATGCTTTGTTCTGAGAATTATGGTAATTGGAGATTTTCTTCAATCTGTTTCTCTAAGATTGCTTGGTTTCCTGCCCCTGTAATAAATTCTATTGTATTCTTTTGGTTGGTTGGGTAGTTGAAACCCTGGCCCTAGCTATCCGTAGCTTGTTGCATTCTCTCTGAGAATTTCAAGGTAGCTAGTATAAATGGCAAGTTGTTCATTTTTGTAAGAGTTCCTTCTACAAATTTTTGAGGAGAATTGGTTCCATGTGAAGGGTCTCTTTCTTGTAGATTTTCTCTTTCTCTCTGCATATAGGGTGTTCTTCTTTCTCTTATTGGTTTAGAGAATATAGTGCATATTGTAACATATGTCTTATGTATGAGATTGCATCATACTTGTTCTTGTATCAGATTGTCTTTATTTGGGGTTTTAGACTTATAGATTACAGCATCAAGGGTGTGTACTCTTTCTACTTGCATTTCCAGTGAATGTCTACAATAGAGTTTTTTTCACAGAAGCAACTGAGTCTAGGACTAGTGTTCAGATATGTATGGGCTGGGGTATCAAAGATGCATCATGCTTGTCTTCCAGTGGATGCTGGTTAATGTATTACTTGTTCCTAGGTCTTCCTTTGGATAAGTGATAACATATTTGGGTGCACAGGTGGTTTGGTAATGTATGATCTGGTCAGGGTGAGTGTGTTGTGTTCTTGTTTCATAAATGTCTCTTGCAGTAGGGTATTTGACTCTATGGCCCATTGGAAAAGGCATTGGTCTATCAGAGACTTAGGGTATCTTAGGGGTCCCTTCAATCTCATCTTTAAAATCATTTCCATCCTATTCCACCCTTTCCATTTCATGTTGTTAGTATAGGTTTCTGGCTTTCAATCTCATTCCATGCAAGTAGGGCTATTGCATGAGACTTTCTATCATTGGGGTATAGGATACCTATAGGAGATTGATTGCTATTCCACATTAATCTATTTGTAGACCTTTGGTTTTGTCATGAGGTGTCTTGAGTGTGTAGATGAAGTATACCCACCTAAGTGATGTGGAGCTCAAAGTGTAGAAGGATCTTTCTTTGATCCTTGTCAGTTGGCCCTTTTTTCTATCAGATTTGGAGTGTTGAGTGAATGTGACACTAGCCCTATCAATCCTGATGCCAAGCTGACCTTTGGGAGAAAGAAAAACCAACAAAATGGTGACTCTACTGGGAAGGACAACTATGAAAATATGCATTTGTTACGAGTCAGTGATTCTACTGGGGAGAGCATAAAGAAAGCTTATTAAGGAGCTCTGGTTATGGCTCTATTGTAAACTCAAAATCTTTATTGACCAGATTGGTTTGGCCCATCCAAGTCACCAACAAAATGGTGACTCTGCTAGGGAGAACATAAGGAAAACCTATTAAGGTCTCTGGTTGCAGTTATATTGAAGTACTCAAAATCTTTTGACCAGATTGGTTTGGCCCATCTGAGTCACCAACAAAATGGTGACTCTGCTAGGGAAGAGGTAAAAGATAGTAAGCTTCCTTGCTTGGCTAGATCATCCTAGGGTCTAGGTTGAAGTTATAGAGTCAGATAAACAAAAGGCATTGACTATATCTTCTCACTAAGTGTTGAGTGGTGACTCTGAGTTCTCTGTTTGATCAGTGTATTTCTTGATAGACAGTGCATGTTACCTGGTGTAGTTTTGTGTTTGTTGGGAGTAGAAATAAAGAATATACTTTTCTCTTCAAGGAGGTGGTGACTCTACAAAGAAAGAACTTGATGGAGCTGCATGGTGAGCTCTAGATCTACCTTGCCTTCCAATCAACAAGCAAGGTTCTTGCTGCAAAATTTTCAGGTATTTTTTAAGTTTTAAATGTCTCCTTATTAAGTGGTCAAGCATAATGAGGAGTAAGGTGTGATTAAAGGTTAGCATACTTCAAGTTCTCAGCTACAGTTTGGCAGAATTTTATGGAAGTATTGCATTGGTTATAATGGATAGGATGAATAATGAGATTGCATTATTAGAATAGGGCATCCTTAGGGATTACATGAGATTAGTAAGATTAAAAGTGGGAAGTAGAAAGGATCTATCCATATCTCTATTTTATGATAGATTTTGTGAGGTGTATGATGAGCTTCCTGAGGATGTTGAGTTTCTTGAATCTGAGTTCATTGGTTTATTCCTGGAGCTTTGTTTTCATGAGACAACTAGTTGGTCAGATGCTTTGTGGGAAGAGCATTGCATATGTGTCAGGGATTGGATACTTGGTGATGGCAGCCTTGAGCTTGAGGATGCACTTAGGGTCATGTCCTTAAGTGCTGATGTTGAGAGTGATGAAGACAGTGAGTGTGTGGTGTCTTCTTATGAGTCAGATGCAACATGGGAAGAGGAAAGTGATGATGGAAGTGAACATTCTTTGGATAGTGAAGATGCTAAGGATGATTCATCCTCAGGGTATGAAGATAAAGAAAAAATAATTCAATGCGATATCAGTGAGTCTTCATATGGTTCTGATTTTTCTTCATGTGTAGTGAGTCTCCATGAGGTTGAGATGGGTGCTGACTTTAAAGTGTTTTCTAATGCTTTATATAATGAAGAGTTTGACTATCAGCCCATTTTTTATCATGATGTTCAACAAGGTGTATTGCATGAAGTTGTCAATCCTCTATTTGAGGAGCATGTGGAGGTTTCAAATCTAGTTGATTCAGGGTGTTCATTTTCCATCGGTGGGTATCAATTTGACTATTCTTTTGAGGTCCAGCTGGTTACACTTGTGGAAATGCAAAGACAAGATCTAGGCGAGGCCTTTCTGTAGGCAGAGTATGAGGCTTTTGTATTTCTAGTTGATAGCATGCATGAGTCAACAAGTGAAGATCAATTTCAGTATAGAGGTGCTGACCATTGGCATGCTAAATCATACTTTCATAGTGAGCAGGATGGAGAGAGTGCCAAAAATTTTTATATGCACTATGAAGAAAGCTACTTTGTTCTTCTTGATATGCTAGTTGAACATGTTGACAGGCCTGTGGACACAAATGAAAACAAAATTTCTGATGTGCAACATGAAGGAAGGAATGAAAATCAAGTTTTTGACAAAGGCAAGAACTAACTCTTGTTTGTTGCTGCAGATTTCTGTATAAAATGTATATTTTGTAAATATCTTTCCCCTTCTTGTTGTGTACTTTCTTGTTCCCTGCATTTTTTTTTGAGGTCCCTGCATTTTTTTCTAGTGGGATGGTTTTCTTTAACCAGTGATTCTAGGTCCTTTCTATGCCTGCAAGAGGCATACATCCCCAAATAGAGCCATTATTAGGCCAATTTTCTATCATAGCAAAAATCTTGTGAGATTGGCCTCCCCCCTATAAGTGTTTGTCAAATGTCCTACCTTGTTCTCTTTATGTGTCACCTTGCTTTAGCCCAAGTTGTGTCTGCTAATGTGCAAAATCTAGAAAGTTATCTAAAGTTTAAGGTCTGCGAGAAGCATCTTTAAGATTTGCCATAGTGTCGAAAACCCACAGTGTTTTTAAAAGTCCATGATGTTTTCGATCTGTGTGTTTTTGGCCTTCATTATTTTCAACCCTGTCCTTCCTTCTTTGTGCGCTTATCTGTTGATGTGTTAGAAACTTTGTGTATTTTTTATCCTCTTTCATTGAAAACATTGTGTGTTTTCAACCTCGCACTAGTTCCCTGTCTGTCAGTTTTCCTTAAGTGCACAAGTGCGATGACAGGTGGGCCCAGGTTGTCAAGGCTCTTCCTGATTGGCTATCACATGGTCGCATGTCAGACTTTTCTGACATGCGATCATGCGACCACCTGCCACCTATCCACATGGTCCCAACTTTTCATTGTGTTCGGCTGTCTGGCAGTTAGGTCTTCTTCTGGTGACCTGGTGACTGTGTAGTCACGTGATCTCTTCTCTTCTGGTAGTTAGCGGCTAGAATCTCACAACTTGGTGAGTGGTTTTTTGCATAGTCACTGAATGCCTGGCGGTTAGTGGGATCGATTCTAAAGGCAGCAGAGGAGGGAGATCGACGGTCAGCATGTGATCGTGAGGAATATTCTTTCCCCTTGCGATCATGTGCCTGTCATTGATTCTGTTTGCAGAGCATGGTGGTCCTAGTGTCAGAGGGGAGGTAGACATGTATTGTGATTGGCTATCGCATGGTCGCATGTTAAACTTTTCTGACATGCCATCATGCGACCGCTTGCCACATGTCCTTGGGGCTCTTCGCAATTGGTGTTTACGGTTCTGTGGTCCTAGCAGCGGTCATGTGCCAGCCTGTGATTAGCTATCACATGGTCACATAGCCTAGTTTTTAGCTATGTGATCATGCGACTGCTTGCCATGTGTCCTTGGGGCCCGTTAGCAGGAGGTGAGGTGAGGCATCTTCTGGATGCGGTGGTAGTTTTCTATTGGCCGGCGGGTGGTGATGTTGCAGTCTTATGGCCTTGTCACATGATCGCAAGGGCCATTTCCATAGCTTGCAATCATGTGACTGGGTGCCATGTGAGCGTGGGTCCTATGGCAGAGGTGACTCGGCAATTACAATAAGTGGCGTGATAACAGGTGGCTTCAGGCATCGTGGTTGCGGAGTTAAAGGTGGGGTCTGAGGTTTGGCAGAGTGGATAAGGTCTGGTGGTGTTGATAAATTTCCTTCTTGTTGCTAGTTCGTGAGATGATTTGGCAGTTCCCCAATTCATTTGGCGACTTGGTGAATAGCGGTTGCGGGATCGCCAGATTCTTTAGTGGAGGCCGGAAGTTTTCCGTGAACTAGTGAAAGTCCTCTGTCGCCAGTTCGCTAGATGATTTGGTGGGCTATTTTAACACGTGCGGTCATGTGTTCATGGGATTCAACTATGGTTAATCTTTTCATTCCGCGACTAGGATTTTGCTTTTTCGCCAGTTCGTGGAATGTTGACCCGTGGTGCTTGATGAGTTAGAGGATCTGAAGCTCAGGAAGATGAGAGATCTAACGGTCGGCACTTAATTGCCGATCTCTGATCAAATCAGGACCGCCAATGTGTTGTTGGCACCAAGACTTAGTCGTTGGAGTTTAAATTTGAATCTCAGAGACATTGCCAGTGACCAGTAATGACTAAAATTGATGACAAAGGGGGCCAAAGTTGGTGAAATTGAACTTCTCCACAATTCCAGTGTGGTCCAAGATGCCATGAGTGTTTGTGGGGATCTGTACAATGTAAGGATTGACATGGAATGGCTCAAGGCATGATTGCAGGGTGGTTGATTTTATTTTCTCTCTTGATAGACCTGTGATTTTCTATGCTCTATTCTAAGAATTATGGTAATTAGAGATTTTCTTTGATCTATTTCTCTGAGATTTCTTGGTTTCCTACCCTTGTAATAAATTTTGATGTATTCTTTTGGTTGGTTGGGTAGTTGAAACCCTGGCCCTAGCTGTCTGTAGCTTGTTGCATTCTCTCTAAGAATTCCAAGGCAGCTAGTATAAATGGCAGGTTGTTCATTTTTGTAAGGGTTCCTTCTTCTGCAAATTTTTGAGGAGAATTGGTTCCATGTGAAGGGCCTCTTTCCTGTAGATTTTCTCCTCTCTGCATATAGGGTGTTCTTCTTTCTCTTGCTGGTTCAGAGAATACAGTGCATATTGTAACATATGTCTTACGTATGAGATTGTAGCATACTTGTCCTTGTATCAGATTGTCTCCATTTGTGGTTTTAGACTTATAGATTACAACATCAAGGGTGTGTACTCTTTCTACTTGCATTTCTAGTGAGTGTATGCAATAGAGTTGTTTTCGCAGAAGCAACTGAGTCTAGGACTGGTGTTCAGATATGTATGGGCTGGGGTATCAAAGATGCATCATGCTTGTCTTCCAGTGGATGCTGGTTAATGTATTACTTGTTCCTAGGTCTTCCTTTGGATAAGTGATAACATATTTGGGTGCACAGGTGGTTTGGTAATGTATGATCTGGTCAGGGTGAGTGTGTTGTGTTCTTGTTTCATAATTGTCTCTTGCAGTAGGGTATTTGACTCTGTGGCCCATTGGACAAGGCACTGGTCTATCAAAGACTTAGGGTATCTTAGGGGTCCCTTCAATCTCATCTTTAAAATCATTTCCATCCTGTTCCACCCTTTCCCTTTCATGTTGTTAGTATAGGTTTTTGTCTTTCAATCTCATTCCATGCAAGTAGGGCTATTGCATGAGACTTTCTATCATTGGAGTACAAGATACCTATAGGAGATTGATTTCTATTTCACATTAATTTGTCTGTAGGCCTTTGGTTTTGTCATGAGGTGTCTTAAGTGTGCAGATGAGGTATACCTACCTGAGTGATGTGGAGCTCAAAGTGTAGAAGGATCTTTCTTTGATCCTTGTTAGTTGGCCCTTTTTTCTGATAGATTTGGAGTGTTGAGTGAATGTGACACTAGCCCTGTCAATCCTAATGCCAAGATGACCTTTGGGAGAAAGAACAACCAAAAATCCTGAAGGAATTAGACTCCAGTGCTCTACAATTACAAAATCCCCAAATTTTGACTCCAAACCCTGGTTTTTAGGGCTTCTTCAATCTCCCGATTCTACACACTCTTGCAAAAAATTGATGATGGATTCACATTCACTTCAACCTCCTAAGGTGATCCCAATCATAAAAGTTATCCCTTGTTTGGGAAGAATACTCACTGCTATATTTTAGCATTCATCTTCAATGCCCTGTCTCACTATTCTGGTTCATGATCACCTAAATCTTGCTTGGATCTACATATGCATAGTTAGAGGCATATAATATAGGTTAAAAAATTTCATTCCATGAATGTTAGGCCTCTACATTCATGGAATGAATCCCATTCTCCTAAAGTCTTACTGTGGTGACAGGAACAGTTAAGGAAAAATGTCTGATATACAACTGGTGCAACAATAATTTAGTGAAGAGATAAACTCATTCAAAACAATTAATTTGAATAGAAAAATCTATTTATTGACACATCAAACCAATCATCTTGAAGCTTCAAAAAGAAAATGAATGAATTTTGCAAAGATAAAGAAGTTTATTTTATTAATGCTCACCAGTCTATACACCAGATTTCATTTGAGGGTCTTATCAAAAGACAATAAATACTTAAGAAAACATGATTGTGGTACCCTGTTGAGGTGAATAGTCAGGTGAAATAAAATTTGACCATGATAGGTGTTGGGAGTTCCCTTTGATCTTCAACTTGTAGATTTATACTTTGATGGATAACTTTAATATAACTTTGACTCTATCACCACTCCAAAGTCTACAAGGAAGAGGGTCAATTAACAAGGATCAACAATGAGATCCTCCTACACTTTGAGCCTCAATGCTCAGGTGGGTGTACCCTTGATTCACTTCTTCAAAGGAATCACTAAATATTATACCAATTATACCCCTTACTAATTGATTAAATATTTTATCATTTATGTATGTGTGTGATTGATGATGATGGATTGCTTCCAAAGAATAGATCAATGCCTTAACCCAGGGCAAAGAGTCACTTGATAACATGTATCAACCTAAAACCTTAATTCAAATACACATGAACTCAAAGTAAGTGCTTTGCCTATTACCCCTCTCACTCCCAAACATGATCATTAAATTCCAATCTAACAATGAACTCACTAAAATCACCCTAAAGGCTTTAATCCTAACTTTGTTAGGAAATCCAAGCTGATCTCACAATACTCTTTGTTTACCATATGTTAATCCACTTTGTGACCCTAACATATATGAATCCAAAATCAAAACAAGAAGACAATCAAAAGTTTGAGACAGGAATTCAAGTGTATTCTTATTAACTTTCAGAATCAATACATTACCAAAAAAATAGATGCTAGGAACAAGACACAAAATCCAAGCTCTTCTTGTTCAGTATAATACAATAAACAACAACTCTTAAAATACTACTTTCTTCAATATATACCACCACTAGTCATCTTGGAATCCCCAAAATAGGATGCAACAAGCTACAGATGACTAGGGTTAGGGCTTCAACCACTGAAATAACCAAATCAATCAAAAAATTAAATGTAGGGGAGGAAACCTAGGCAACCAAGAGAAAACAGATCCCAGAGTGATCCTCAATCATGACAATACCACTGAGAAAGTATTTAGAACCATGAAAATGCCCAATTTATCAACTTGTTCGGCCACCTACAACATGCCTCGAGCACAAAGAACATAGTACAAACACCCTAAAAATGGTCACTTAACATCCTAGACCACACTACAATTAGTCGACAAAACCAATTCTACCAGACCCGGCCACATGATCAATAAATTTTAGTCCTTCCTATCGCTGGAAACCCTCAAAAACTTGAATTTGAATCTAAACGGCTAGTTTCATAGCACCAGTAGCACATCGGCGGTCGATATTTGAAATTAGGTCAACTTTAAGTCCTGACCGTCAAATCCTTTTATTTCGTGGGCCTTTTGTCTTAACTTAATAGATATCCCTGGGTTAACACTTAGCGAACACATGACAATGGTTTTCTCTATTCGTAGAATAAAATCTTAACCCACTGTCTAACTCAGTGACTTAGCAATCGAAGGGAAACAACTAACCCCAGTCCTTATTTAGTGAACTAGTGACTAAAGGTCTTTTCACCAGTTCCTAGAATACCTTAAGTCACCACTAGAATTTTTAGTGATTGCGCGACCTTCCTTTGCTGAACTTCCAAATGATTTGGAACACTACCACTTTTCCTTGTGAATGAGAGAAAACCCTTAAAATTTGTCAGATTGCCAAAACTTTATCCAAACTACCAAAAGACTGAGGAAATTCATCGAGCCCACATCAAGAAGATCGACGGTTGTCTCATCTTTGCATAGACCTCCAAGATTCCTCTAGATCATAAGATAACTATTGGATGAAGAATCTTACCTTTCCTTGACAACCCTCTGACACCGAAAGAGATCAACAACTGTCTTAAGTTTGCATGTGTCAAAAAAAACCCATCAAATTACACACTGATCATTAATTCTCTATAGATGTCAGGACCCTCTAACAAGCTGAAAACTAGATCCCACTGACAACTGCCAACACATTAAAATGTGGACCAACCAAAAACTGCCAACTATGCCTACATGTTATTTTGGACCCACCTTATCTCTGACACGAACACTTGGAGGATCAGACATATGGCACATGCTTTGAAGGGCTCAAAAGTTTCTATGTGCTTATATGCCAACCATCGATCTAGAATCTTAGCCGATATCACAGAGTGGGACCCCACCGAGCTGCATAGGATACTCCATTGAATGAGAGACTACCACGTCACAAAATTTGATAGACAGATACATAATTTCTTCATTCATTTTTGACAACCCTGCAACCTCATTATTTCCTTCAGCCAATAAGGAACCGCCATGTGTGCTTACCTAGCAGTGGACCCACATGCATTGAAAGGTTACGTCATGAAAAGAAATCAATGGCCATCGCAAAAGCGCATACCTTTGACACATCCCTTGCACTTTTGCGACAACCATTGGATCAAGATGGTGTCAGAAGGCCGGGCATAGGAAATATTAAGGCCGAAACATAGGAAATATTAAAGTGCAGGACTTAGGCTTTAGGGAAAAATTAGGCACTGAGGACTATAGGAAAAATTAAAGGCCGCTAGGGGTAAAGACTTAGGAAAAATTTAAATGGGGACCAACCAATAATATAAAGCACGTGCATTTTAGGAATTTTAAGTGACCCAAAAAGTAACTTAAAATTAGAATGAAGCCAAGGTGCACTTAGGGTTTTTCATTACAACGGCTAGTTTTTCAAAAATTTGAACTAAGGGTTAATGCCAGAGACTAAAAAACAATTGCAGAGACCAGAAGAAAAGGGCTAGAGCCATGAAATTTTTACAGAGTGCTCACAATAGGTGTTGAAAAAATTAAGCTTATTGATTCATAATGGTAGGGATTTCTAGTCTTGTGCCTTCAAGAAGACTGTGAAAAGCTAGAAACACGGTTTGTTTTGATAGTCCACATGCAGAGGGCATAAACTTTTTGGTCCAGCTTCTAAAGTTGTTTTTGTGACCTATAAAAAGATTTCAATATATGCAAGACAATACATCTTTGTTGTCATAGACAATATTTTTTGATTAATAATTTGTTCTCTTGGCATTACTTTGCGCATTGAAATCAAGATTATTATAAAAATGTTTTGCAGGGTCTTGTGAGGAGAGACAATCCATGAAGTGCAAAGGCACAATATTTTACTGCCTTTTTGCATTGGCATTTGTCATTATTTTTGAGAAATTCAGTCTATAAAAGGATGGTGAGCATAAAAGATAGTCCAATAGATAGAAATTCAAGTCCCATAAATATCAATGGACAGTGTTAAAACAAAATTATGATAGCCTTCATGTTGAAGTGACAGTCTTGCCCAAGAAAATAGTGGACAATTGTAAGTCCAAACATTAAGGTTGTGTAGAAACTGTCTATAAAAGCTTACAAGCAAGACAAGAATGACCTTTAAAAATGTTGGATGGCATGTTGATAATGGTTGTCATATAGAAATAGAAAAGGAAAACCATAGAACAGTCAGTCCTATGAAGAATTTAAAAGGCTAAAATTGAAGACAATCTAAATGGTCATGTGACAATCGCAAATGTTGTTGGAGTTGAACAAAGCAAACTAGGCCAAGGGAATGATGAACTAATAGTATAATAGTCAATGTTAAACAAGTTGGTGTCAAAAGAACATTGATCTCAAAGGATTTTTAGTTAACCGTGAAGGTAAAATTTTGAAGACAGCTAAAGACAACCAACAATCTAAGTATAGAAACAAGAAACATCACAATGAGGAAAATCATCCCTTGACAGTCATGGACAATCTATTAAAGAGGCTGAAAGGTAGTGAAAAAATACACAAACAAAATAACTTCAAACAACTTTAGCTTGAGTAAGCCCAATTCACTACACAAACAAAATCACTTCAAACAGTGAACAATAATACCAACTTAGGTCTGGCAAGTTCTTTAGTTTGGATACATTTAGATTCAAAAAATTGTCCTATCTAACAGTTGCTTTCCTACGTAGTTTGTAGAAATCCTCCAAGTAACACTGTGAATCTTTATCATTGGTATCAATAACACACTATTTTCTTTAGCCAATTCCTTACTCTTAGCTAGATTACCAGTTTGTTGATATGTTTTGGTTACATGCATACAAACTTGTAAGTTACTTCAAACTCCCGAACATTGAATACTTTGATTTCCCACTTGTTCTCGGTTGGTCTTCCACAGTGATTTTCTCTATAGATCTATTATGGGATTATGGTCTTAAACAGTTGGCATAAACTCATTGATTCCCCTATTTTATTTAGGTTCTACAAACAATAACAAATAATCTCATCCAGCGCCCACAACCAATTTCTGGGCATTTCAACCTAGTTGATCAAATTAGGTTGGTGTCGACTGAAACAGATTGTGAGAGGGTACATAAGACTGGTGTTATTGTTGTATTAATCCCTTTTCATTCACTATTGCAGACATTCATTTACTTCAGTGGTTCCACACATTGAATACACCCAAACTAGGGCATCGACCATGAAGCGCGGTTAATGTCTTTCCCAATTCCGAGCATTGAACAAGTTAAATAACATTACCCTAATTTGTTTTTTTATCCAGCAGCATGGCATCTCCATGATGAAAGCACAAATTAGGGCCATGAATTCATAGTAGAGCCGACACGGTGGTTTTGAGTTTGGTCTTCCAGAGTGTCTCGTAGTTTTGGAAATTTAAATCCAATGCAAGTGAACTGGGATGACTTAATGGGATTCCTTTTTAACAGACCACGATATGTTTTCCTCATGGTTGACTATGGCAATTGTGAATAGTTTAGGTAACATAATACCATTCCTGTGAGTGTACTTGAGTACACTTCAACGCTATAGAATTATAATAATGACTTGCTAAAACATAAAAAATTGCATGTTCATTTCATTACAAAAGTCGACTATGCAAATTAATACAAAAAAATTCTTCACACAGCACTAACACCGTGTTTGCATCAAAAAAATTTCTTTGCAATAGTAAACAGCTATTATGAATTAACACTGACAATACTTGATAAAACAAATGGAAACAAAAATATCATACTTAGAATTTCTTTTGTGAGCACAGAGAAGGCTTATGGACCAATTGATAAATGCTTCAAGGAAATGTGAATTCATAGATGAGGTAAGACAATATTTGTTCAGAGAAATGCTTCCAATCAATGCAAAGATTAGGGTTTTGGAACTAAGTGCCCATAAATTAAACTATAAAATAGGTTGTGGCCTGTTGGAAATATTCAAGAATTAACCAAGTTACTGAGAGGGGAGGGGTGAATCAGTAACTTCAAATTTTTATATCAATATTAGATGTATTAACATATAGTTCACTTTATCCTTTTGCATATAGAAAGCATGAAACATAAAAGCATTCACAACAATGACACATAGATTTTGTTACCCAGAAACCTTCCAAAAGAAAGTAAAACTGGGGTGGGGATGAAACCCACAAAGCTTTAATACAGTAGTATAAAGTTGGCTGGTTAAGGCTTACATTGATCACTTCTGATGATCTACCCTGCTAGGAGCAATAAGGACTGCTAGGTCCACCTTGTTAGAGGTTTTACAAACATACAATGAAGTATGCACTTGGTTAAGAGATTTTACAAAGACTGTTAAGTCTACCCGGTTAAAGGATTTTAAGCTGATTCACCTGTTAGGATGAAACAGTAGATCTCTTACTTTGCAATTGCATTGTTGAATGAGATTCACTGATGTACTGATCACCTTCTGTGATGAATTTGTCTCTGCTGCTCCTTATGTATAGTAGCCCTTTGTAATTCACTAGTTTCTGCCTTTTTTTCTCTTCTTTTATTCCACATTCATACTACTTGGTATTTGTCCAACATTGTTTATATACAAGTCTAAACAATTAATTACAATTACAAAGTCAACTTAACAAATAAACATAAGTGCTACTAAGTTGGCCCAAGTATGGTTACACGGTTCCTGCAAACTAACTCGGTGACTTTCTGATACTCGGCGTCCACTGCATTACTCGGCATCGTCATGCACTCAGTAGAAGTGAAGGCTTGGTTCATACTAACCACTCGGTAAGTTTTGAACTCAGTAAATACTTGTGACTCGGTAGACATAATGTCACTTAGTTTACACTATCCTGCTCAGTTTGCACTGTCCTACTCGATTTGCACTGTTCTGCTCAGTTTGCACTGTTCTGCTCGGTTTGCACTGTCCTGCTCGGTTTGCACTGTTCTTCTTGGTTTGCATTGTTCTGCTCAGTTTGCACTCAGGATGCAAATAAGTGTTCTCACTAGTGGCAATCCTGCTTAATGCCAACAATCTCCCCCTTTGGCATTAGTGACAAAAACACTTATTGCCCAAAACTTATATACATGAACCATGCTGAGATTTATTTTGATTTTTCAAAATTTGTCTTTGTCATAGGGCTTTATAAATTATCTCCCCCTTTCAATGCACTAAATTTTTCTTCTATACATATCTCCCCCTTTTTGACGATAATGCCAAAGGTGTATATACAAGTGTTTTACAGGGAGAATCCAAAATTTGATAGAAAAATAGAATGTACCTTCATTATCAGTGCCAAAGTTCTGTCCCAATTTTCTTGCAGAATCTTGCATGTTTGGATTGCAATTTGGACTTCTGCAGAGAGTGCAATCATGTGATCTACTATTGAGAACTGATTGTCATGAATTAATGTTTTGGAATGTTCAATGTGCTTATACATTGTATTCATGATGGGAAGGATCATGTTCTGAATGTCTAGCAATGTGGACCGGATCCTTGTGTCTTCTTTCAGTAGTTCTGACTACATATTTGATAGGAATGAGATTTTCATGTGATGAGTAGAGTTTGAACTTTGTTCAAGTTGCAGCTTCTGTATGCTAATCTTCAAATCATCATCAATTTTATTCATTTTATCCTTGACATCCTTGGTGAACTCGGCAACATTGCATAGTTTGGCCAAAAGAGAGGTAACATTCGAATAGGAAGATTCAATGTTTGTCAAAACTGAAGATAATTCTGCTTGATTAATAGCTATGTGATGAGCAATGTGCTCAAGCACTTTTTTTTGTTGAATTTCTTCTCAGCTTTTTCAACTAACTTGTCTCTCCCAGATGAATCCTCATTGTACTTATTTACCGCTTCTACTAATTGTAACAAAACATGTTGAGAGGAGTCTACTTTAATACCTAATGCTTCTGACAAAATGTCCTTAGCATCCTTAATGATTTTATATTCCTTGTCTCTCTCCTCTTTAAGCTTCTTTTGCTTCGCTTTCCTTTGGAGGAGTTCACCTATATTTTGCATTTGATCTGCTGATAGATTTGCAAAATCCAATGTTGGAATCTCTATTTCCTCATCTAGGTCTATATCCTCTACTATATTCTTGCCCAAAAATCTTATACTCGGTTGAGCCTTAGGCTTATCTATTATGGTACTTAATGCCTTAGTAGTAGTGATAGTAGACATAGTAGGACTGGCTATAAAGAATGGTATACTATCTACTGGAGAACTTAAAGTATTTACACTTGTAGAATCAAAAACTGGAATACTTACTGCTAGAAAACTTGATGAAATAGGAGACTGCAACTCGGTAGAAGAAACGGTAGTTACTTCTGTTGTTGCTATAGGTGATTGGACAAATGTTGAAGTTGTCACAACCATGCTTGAAGATGTCTCTGGGCTAGATGTAGCAACTTTTTCTGGAGAGGTAGGAAGTGATGCAATGACTTCTGCTGCTATCGTCATGGTATCATCTACCTCAGTGGCTTCTTCCTGTTCATCACTGTCATCTTCAATGTCTTTTATTATAACTGATTCAGTACCCGGTTGGTGAAGATGGTATATGTTCTTCCATGTGGCATTTGCACTCTTCACAACCGATTCAATATTGTTAATCAGAATTAAACAAGTATTGAACTTCAGTGTCATCTTATTTTCATTCTCCTTCAATGCCTTCTTTATTTCATCATTTTTCAAGCTCGGCATTAACTATTTCAGGGTTTGATCAAATATGTCTTTTACAGTTTGCCTTGCATTGGCCCATCTCATTTTTATTTG
Organism: Chamaecyparis obtusa; assembly: GCA_027943335.1. Taxonomy (NCBI): domain Eukaryota; kingdom Viridiplantae; phylum Streptophyta; class Pinopsida; order Cupressales; family Cupressaceae; genus Chamaecyparis; species Chamaecyparis obtusa. The sequence goes on along the minus strand of BSBK01004181.1, from coordinate 688,578 downwards.
ATCTAATAAAGCTCCTGGAATCTATTGGGCTATTTCATCAGGAGAGTATTTCCACTATCCCATCTTTTCAATGATAGCATCTTCAATCTCCTTTTGTTCTATTTTTGATCTTATTTCATATTTTAAAGATTTTATATTACTTACTCCAGCTCCTTCTCTCAAAAGTTTGATCTTCTCTTGAAGGGTTAGAGGAGGCTTTTTGAATATTATATCTTTGTCCTTTTTGTCTGCCTTACCCTTTGCACTTCTCCTTGTAAATACGGCAGTGGGAGGCTTAGGTACCTTTGTGATGAATACCTTTCCTTTCTTCTTTGTAGGTTTTGGTTCCTTTGTTTTCTCATCCTTTTTCTCTTCTTCTTCAATGTCTTCTCCTCTACCCTCGGTTAGCATTAGAGGTGTGATAGCTTGCATTTTGGCTATCCTCTTTTTTCCTTTATTTACTGCCTATGGAAGCTTTATACTTAATTCAATTCTCACTTTTGCTTCTTCATATGTCCCAAAATATGGAGCTTTGGGATCAACAGGCTGATTAAGGAGGGCTTCAATGATATTCTTTGTTTCATCAATGTTTACCTCATAAGGAAGAGGTTTCACATGTACAATCCTCGATTTAACTGCTTGAATGTATACTTTGTCATAGTCCACCATGAAACAAATATCATCCTTATAATCCTCCACCAGCTTCTATGGAATCCAGAATCTGTCGTTCATTTTCTCTTTGAAAGACTCAAAATAACTATCCATGATGTTCTCAAAATTTTCACCTATTTCTGAAATATATTCATTTATCTCATAAAGAATTGGCACATCCTTTCTCCATACTACTTTTCCTTTGGAAGGGAAGAATTTCTGAACATAGAAAAATAAACAGACTAGTAGAGATCCAAACTTACATGGATTGTTTTTGGAAGTTTGAATGCTTTCCATGTTCTTGTTAAACTATTTTAACAACAAATCTGCAACGTCAAATGATAAATTATTCTTTACCACTTTGTATGCTAGGTCTATGGCTTCGCAGGGAACACTATTCTGCCGACTTGAACTATATATTTTATGAGCAATGATGTGTGTTCCAAACTTCAGTTCAGCATCAGTAATGTTGCTTACTTTCATGCCTCTACCGTCCCACTCGGCTAGGGTTTTCTTCTCCAGCTCTGGCCGACCTAGGGTTTTGGTAGATTTAACTTTGTTTAACATGGGAAGACCGGTGATTCGGTGAATCATCTTCTTAGTGATCTCTATGGGTTTCTCAAGCCAAATCTTGCCTTTGTGTACACGGCTGAGAATGTATCTAACCCATTTCTCCTAAAATTTTCAAGGTAAATGTGTAATGTGAACTAATCCCTTGTCTTCCAGATGTTTGTGCTCTAGTTTTAGAACACCATTCGCACACAGTTCCTCACGCACAATATCTAGCTCTAGGTTTCCCATCTCTTGAATTGCACAATTGAAATGATTGTGAATATCATTAACAAGTAGTACCTTAGGAGGAATCTGAGATTGAGCTCCGTTCGGGTCTAGGGTTGCTGCAATTGCAGGCACGAGTTTGAAATCTAGTGCTCTCCATTCCCCTTGGATTATCATTTCTATTCCTTTCTTCGCTGAAGCACTGGATGATGCCATGGTAGCTCACAGAGAATTCTTTTCACAAAAGTATTTGAATCACTTGATTGCTCTGGAAATTTTCTGCTCTCAAAATGCTAAAGTTCGCGGTGAAGAATGAGTTTGATTTCTTGCCTTTTGTTTACAACTCTGTCATTAATGCTTAGTAGAAATTAGGGTATGAATTCCGACAGACTGTCACCCACTATGAATTAATTGCTCGATAAAGACTTTGCAACTCGGTGAACTTGAGAATTCATATTGCTCCGACCTCGCTCAGTAATCATATTAGATAGCTCCCGACCTTGCTTGGTGAAAATTGATACCGACCTCCCTATGATCTTATTGCATCTTGTATGCTGATTTAGATCTTTCTTTTAATTCAGTTCTGGAACTGCTTGAAATTTGTCTATGAGAATACAGTTCCAGTGCTTTCTTGGGAATTTAGTTTGAGTTGGTAGAGCCACCCATTCCATTACTTGGACTGGTTTGCTCGGTAGATTTAGGAATCCACTATTGTCTTATCTGTTTCCTGATCTTAGTTGCTTCATTCTTCTTTTCATCTTCAACTTCACTAGCATTCATGCAATTTTTGGCTATATGACCGAGTTTAGTGCATTTGAAACATCTTATGGTAGTATCTCTTTTCCTTAGATGATGTTTTATGTAGTTTATGCCAATGTGTCCATATTCTCCACAGTAATGACATCTACACCAAGTGTTGTAATCCCATCCAAACATTGCTTTCATAATTTGTTCTGCTGGATTGAATGTTTTGGATCTGCACTCGGATGCCTTGTGACCTTGTTTGTTGCATTTGTGACAATTACCTTTGAATCTTGGGTTTTCCTTGCATTCATTTGCTTTGTGACCATGCTGATTGCAGTTGTAGCATTTTCCATTGAATTCTTCTTTTTCATTGCTCCAACATTTATTTGAAGTATGTCCTATTTTGCCACAATGATTACAAGTAGGTTTCTGATTCTTTTGAGTACCTTGCTTAGAAGATTCACCTTCTCCTTTGTATCCAAGTCCTGCTTTTCCTTTTTGCCTATGAAGATTTTGATCATGCAGCTGATTTAAGTCTTCTTGGTTCTTCAACATTCTTTCATTGATTTGTTTTTCAGTGTTTAGGTCATCCACCAATCTTAGATTGATTTTCTTTTCAGATCTTAGTTCTTCTCTTGTGGTTTCTATTTCTGATCTTAGAGTCAAAATTTCCTCATTTGTATGGGAGATCTGATCAATTAGGTTTTCTAGCTGAAGGGTTTTATTTTGGACTTCATTATTCCTTCCATCTAATTCATCTTTCAACTTATTTCTTTGTTGTAAGATCTCACAAAATCTTGTTGAGTGTAGTTCTTGTTCTCTTTTTAATTTTCTCACTTCTTCCTACAGAGACCCATTCTTTTCTAGGAGTTCTTTGACAGCATTGTTTGCTTCATCTGAGCTATTTGAGGGAAAAAGATCTTCAATCTTTTCTTCAATGTAATTATGATCATTCATCTAATTTGCAATTTCCTTCCTTCTTCTTAGGGATTGGGAAAGATGTTCTTTTGCTTCTTTAAGTTTAGCTATGGCCATTTCCAGATCTAGCTTTTCATTTTCAATCACCTTGTTCAGTTTGAATACCTCCATTGTCCTGGATCTTTGCTCAAGCTAGTTAAGCTTTATCTTGAGAACCAATACAGCTTCGATACCAATTGTTGGAAATATTCAAGAATTAACCAAGTTACTGAGAGGGGAGGGGTGAATCAGTAACTTCAAATTTTTATATCAATATCAGATGTATTAACATATAGTTCACTTTATCCTTTTGCATATAGAAAGCATGAAACATAAAAGCATTCACAACAATGACACATAGATTTGGTTACCCAGAAACCTTCCAAAAGAAAGTAAAAATAGGGTGGGGATGAAACCCACAAAGCTTTAATACTGCAGTATAAAGTTGGCCGGTTAAGGCTTACATTGATCACTTCTGATGATCTGCCCTGCTAGGAGCAATAAGGACTGCTAGGTCCACCTTGTTAGAGGTTTTACAAACATACAATGAAGTATGCACTCGGTTAAGAGATTTTACAAAGACTGTTAAGTCTACACGGTTAAAGGATTTTAAGCTGATTCACCTGTTAGGATGAAACAGTAGATCTCTTACTTTGCAACTGGATTGCTGAATGAGATTCACTGATGTACTGATCACCTTCTGTGATGAATTTGTCTCTGCTGCTCCTTATGTATAGTAGCCCTTTGTAATTCACTAGTTTGTGCCTTTTTTTCTCTTCTTTTATTCCACATTCATACTACTTGGTATTTGTACAACATTGTTTATATTCAAGTCTAAACAATTAATTACAATTACAAAGTTAGCTTAACAAATAAACATAAGTGCTACTAAGTCAGCCCAAGTATGGTTACATGATTCCTGCAAACTAACTCGGTGACTTTCTGATACTCGGCGTCCACTACATTACTCAGCATCATCATGCACTCGGTAGAAGTGAAGGCTCGGTTCATACTAACCACTCGGTAAGTTTTAAACTCGGTAAATACTTGTGACTCGGTAGACATAATGTCACTTGGTTTACACTGTCCTACTCGGTTTGCACTGTCCTGCTTGGTTTGCACTATTCTGCTCGGTTTGCACTGTTCTACTCAGTTTGCACTGTCCTGCTCAGTTTGCACTGTCCTACTCAGTTTGCACTGTTCTGCTCGGTTTGCACTGTTATGCTCAGTTTGCACTCAGGATGCAAATAAGTGTTGTCACTAGTGGCAATCCTGCTTAATGCCAACAGTGGCCATCCATCAAAGAATAGAGATCAAAGCACATACCTCCTTCGCTTCTACCCTATTCTAGCTTCTACCTCCTTCGCGCATGCTAAAATGAAGTTTCAAACCTTTTTTTTTACTTTAAGTTATGCCCGTGTTGGTCTCAATTTTGACCAACACAGTGTTAGTCAAAATTGAGATGAACACGGGCATGTATTTTAAAAAAAACAAAAGTTTTCCTTCTATAATGCGACCAACCTAACCATTTTTATTTGATGGTCGAATTGTTTAGTTGAAATTTAAGGTCAAATGTACTAGTGAAATAGTAAGTGTATTAATTTATGTTTGCATGATGCCAAATATTAAATAGTGAGCTCGAACAATGTCATTATTAAATAGTGAGCTCATGAATAATGTATGATTCCCTAGCTTGCAGCCCACGAGCCATCAAGACATTTTCTCATAAAATGATCATAAATGGAGAGTACCACATAGTGAATATCAACAAAAAAACAAATAAAAAGAGATCAAACACTTCATAGAATTCCTTGAAGGTAATAGAAATGATGCCCTAGCTCTCAAAGCTCACGGGTCATTGAGCATTCCAAATGCTAAGATGTAAACAATACCACTGAAATTGATTTAATGAGAAGACAAAGCTAGAATGCCTACCTTCTAAATGAAAAGATGTAAATAATGCTAGTATTAAATAGTGAGCTCATTAACAATGCATGATGCCCTAGCTTGCAGCCCGTGAGCCATCAAGACATTTCCTCATGAAATGATCATAAACAGGGAGTACCACATAGTGAATATCAACAACAAAACAAATACAAAGAGATCAAACACTTCACACAATTTCTTGAAGGTAATAGAAATGATGCCCTGGCTCTCAAACCTCGCGGGTCATCAAACATTCCAAATCAAAAGATGTAAACAATGCTAGTATTAAATAGTGAGCTCATAAAACTTGTATGATGCCCTAGCTTGTAGCCCGTGAGCTATCAAGACATTTCCTTATGAAATGATCATAAACAAGGAGTACCACATAGTGAATATCAATAACAAAATAAATAAAGAGAGATCAAACACTTCACACAATACCTTGAAGGTAATAGAAAGGATGCCCTAGCTCTCAAAGCTTGCAGGTCATCGAGCATTCCAAATGAAAAGATGTAAACAATGCTAGTATTAAACAGTGAGCTCATGACCAATGTATGATGCTCTAACTTGCAGCCTATGAGCCATCAAGACATTTTTTCATTAAATGATAAAAAATAGGGAGTACCACATAGTAAATATCAACAGCAAAACAAATAAAGAGAGATCAAACACTTCACACAATACCTTGAAGGTGATAGAAATGATGACCTAGCTCTCAAAGCTCGCAATTCGTCAAGCATTCCAAATGAAAAGATGTAAACAATGTCAGTATTAAACAGTGAGCTCATGAACAATGTATGATGCCCTAGCTTGCAGCCCATGAGCCATCAAGACATTTTCTCATGAAATGATCATAAACAGGGAGTACCACATAGTGAATATCAAAAGCAAAACAAATAAAAAGAGATCAAACATTTCACACAATGCCTTGAAGGTAATAGAAATGATGCCCTCGCTCTCAAAGGTCACGGGTCATCGAGCATTCCAAATGAAAAGATGTAAACAATTCCAATATTAAATAGTGAGCTCATAAATAATGTATGATGCCCTAGCTTGCAGCTTGTGAGCCATAAAGACATTTACTCATGAAATGATCATAAACAGGGAGTACCACATAGTGAATATCAACAACAAAAAAATAGAGAGAGATCAAACACTTCACATGATTCCTTGAAGGTAATAGAAATGATGTCCTAGCTCTCAAAGCTCACAGGTCATCGAGCATTCCAAATGAAAATATGTAAACAATACCAGTATTAAACAATGAGCTCATAAACAATGTATGATGCCCTAGCTTGTAGCCCGTGAGCCATCAAGATATTTCCTCATGAAATGATCATAAACAATGAGTACCACATAGTGAATATCAACAACAAAACAAATAGAGAGAGATCAAACACTTCACACAATGCCTTGAAGGTAATAGCAAGGATGCCCTTGCTCTCAAAGCTCATAGGTCATCAAGCATTCCAAATGAAAAGATGTAAGAAATGCAAGTATTAAATAGTGAGCTCATAAACAATGTATGATGCCCTAGCTTGCAGCCCGTGAGCCATCAAGATATTTTCTCATGAAATGATCATAAACAAGGAGTACCACCTACTGAATATCAATAGAAAAATAGATAAAGAGACATCAAACATTTCACACAATGCCTTGAAGGTAATAGAAATGATGCCTTAGCTCTCAAATCTCATAGGTCATCAAAATGAAATTGAGTTAATGAGAAGACAAAACTCAAATGCCTACCTTAAAGAAACTTTTACATCTTTTGATCAAATGACCCAAAAACATCAAGAATCATCATATATGGTCACTGATATCCAACTTTTTGAAGAATATGAATGAATGCAAACATACATAAGTGGATGAACATAAATAATGAAGGTACCAAAAAAAATTTGATGTAATGAAGTGTTGATCAGGGTTCAATCTAGTATGCTCTTGTATGATCCAAAACTTATAAGGAAGGAAAAGATGGGGTTAGATCCAAAGTAGCTAAGCAATGTCTGACACCCTATTATTGATCCTCATCTACAATTATGCATGTGCATAGTCAAGCCATACACTTCTAAAATGAACTATGCTACAGAACATGGGTGTGTGTTAATGTGATTCAAAAGCTATTATGCAAGATTATTTTATTATTGAGATAAGTATATCTTAATTCTACAAGAATAAATGTTTTGAGAAATATTTGAATTTAATTTTGACAATAACATGAGTGATATATTTCAAACTTCAGTGAGATTTCATACCAAGCAGTGTTCATAGATTACATTCAATCCATTATTTACGCTTGTATTGGTAGTTTACCTCCATCCTAAATCAGTGTTGCATACAAATCTATGGACGTTGCATGGTATGAAACCTCTCTAAAGTTTGAAAATGATAAGCATTATGATGTTGAGGTATGGTATTGTTTAGGTATAATACTGACATTTTTTACATCTTTTTATTTGGAATGCTTGATGACCCACGAGCTTTGAGAGCTAGGACATCATTTCTATAACCTTCAAGGCATTGTGTAAAGTGTTTGATATCTTTTTATTTGTTTTGTTGTTGATATTCACTATGTGGTACTCCCCGTTTATGATCATTTCATGAAGAAATGTCTTGATGGCTTGCAGGCTGCAAGCTAGGGCATCATTCATTATTTATGATCTCACTATTTAAGCACCGACCAATCAAATAGGGACATGAGGTGCTCAAATAGTGAGCTCATAAATAATGCATGATGCCCTAGTTGTAGGTAGTTATCTCTTCTATAATAATGGAGGAGTGAAAGATAATGATCAATGAGGTTGCATCTAAAGATTACATGTATATATATAAAAAATAACTTGTATATACTATACAAGGAAAATAACTTTCAGAAGAAAATGCAAGAGTACATGCATACATAAGAGGATGAACATAAATAATAAGGGTGCTAGACATTGCCTGAAGTGATGAATTTTTTACCCAGGTATGAATCTAGTGTGCCCCTGCATGATTCAGAACCTCCAAAGAAAAGAAAGATGGCGGTTAGATTAAAAATATCTAAGCAATGAATGACATCCTATTACTGATCCTCATCTAAAATTATGCATGTGCATAGTCAAGCCATACACTTCTGAAAGAAAAACCAAGCTCACAGTCTCAATGAAATAAATAGTGTATAAAACAATATATGGTGCACAACAACAACAAGTATGCAATGACAACAATAACATTGCATGATGCCCAAGCTCAAATTTAAAATATTAAGTGTGTTAATGTATAATCTAATAGTAGCAACCTCATTGATCATTATCTTTCACTCCTCCATCATTATAGAAGAGATAACTACCTACAACTATATTTCATAATTCCTCCTTCGAAGTATATATATGGACATGAGGTTCTCAAATAGTGAGCTCATAAATAATGCATGATGCCTTGGCTTGCAGCACGCAAGCTATCAAGACATTTTCTCATGAAATGATAATAAACGGGGAGTACCACATAGTGAATATCAACAAAAAAACAAATAAAGAGAGATCAAACACTTCACACAATGGCTTGAAGGTAATAGAAATGATGCCCTATCTCTCAAGCTTGTGGGTCATCAAGCATTCCAAATGAAAAGATGTAAACAATGCCAATATTAAATAGTGAGCTCATGAACAATGTATGATGCCCTAGCTTGCAGCACGTGAGCCATCAATATATTTTCTCATGAAATGATCATAAGCGGGGAGTACCACATAGTGAATATCAACAAAAAATAAATAAAGAGAGATCAAACACTTCACACAATATATGTTGTTTTATAAGATTTTATTGAGACTAAATATATTGTTTTATTAAGATTTTATTAAGACAGTATTTTGGCTTAGTTTTATGTTGTTTTATAAGATATTTATTAAAACTAATATATGATGTAAAATCAATATAACAAATAGAGCACCAAACAATCAAATAGGAACATGAGTTGCTCAAACAGTGAGCTCATAAACAATGCATGATGCCCTAGCTTGCAGCCTGCGAGCCATCAAAACATTTCCTCATGAAATGATCATAAACAGGGAGTACCACATAGTGAATATCAATAAAAAAATAAATAAAGAGAGATCAAACACTTCACACAATACCTTGAAGGTAATATCAATGGTGTCCTAGCTCTCAAAGCTCGTGGGTCATCAAGCATTCTAAATGCTAAAATGTAAACAATGTCATCCAAACATATGTACTGTGAGCTTTCCTACAACAAATAGACTTGTGATGATTTTCACAATAGTACATGTGTTGAAGGAAAGCTCAAAGTATTGCTTAGGAAAATATGAATGTTCATCACCTGTGCATATCAGAGTTGATTAGAGAAGGTATATGCACAACAAAATAAATAAAGAAAGATCAAACACTTCACACAATGCCTTGAAGGTAATAGAAATGATCAAACACTTCAAAAAAGGGACATCAGCCATACACTTCTAAAACAAACTATGCTACAGAACATGGGTGTATGTTAATGTGACTCAAAAGCTATTAAGGAAGATTGTTTTATTATTGAGATAAGGATATCTTAATTCTACAAGAATAAATATTTTGAGAAATATTTGAATTTAATTTTGACAATAACATAAGGAGTGGATATATTTCAAGCTTCAGCAAGACTTCATACCACACACTATTCGTAGATTACGTTAAATGTGTTATTTACGCTTGCATTGGTGGGAAAAATCTTGAAAATGTGCGAAAAAGATTGCATTCGACCATGTTTACATGACACATGTAGTTTACCTCTAGTCTAAATCATCGTTAAGTATAAATCTATGAATGGTGCGTGGTACGAAGCTTCGCTCAAGCTTGAAAATGATAAGTATTATGATGTTGAGGTATGGTGTGGTAAGCACAAGTATAGTTTCTCGTAAGCTGCTATTGGTATAGTTTTTTTTTTTCAATAGTTGTAGAATCCAACTTCTCCTATACTTACACATATGTATACATTTTGAGCTTGGTTTTATTGTCATGTAAATTTAAGTGAAATGGTAATAATATTTAAGAGCAACAAGTATGATATTTTAAACAAGTATGCATATACATTATATAACAAGAGTGAAATATTTTAATGGAAACACTTAATGAGAAGGATGCCTATATAACAGGAGGAGTGATATATTTTAATGACAATGGACATAGAAATTGCAATGAAACTTTGTAATTTATTATTGTAAGTGGACATAGAAATTGCAATGAACCTCTGTAATTTATTATGGCTTAGTGTTGTATATCCATAGTCAATGTCTATTTAAACTTCAGGATGATACTTATATGATGGCTTAAGTAAATTGTTCTTACCTTGAGACTAGTACACCAAGGGATTAGAGGATGGTTATTATAATAACAACTATGTGTATGTGGGATACTTTTATATTTTGTATTAAATGATGATAGATACATATGAGTTTCTTCCTTTTGCAACAGTTTATAGTCTGATACTTATATCTTGAATTGTCAAATGCCCAATGAGTGATAATTTAAAAAGTGTATCATAATTAAAGGCATGTGAATTCATATTGTACTTAATAAGAATGCCACTATGTAATGTTTTTACTTACGATATTAATCTTAATATATCCCTATTTTATTATTGATGTCCTTATTTACATCTTTTCATCAAATGATCCAAAAACATCAAGAATGGTCTTATATGGTCGCTAATAGCCAACTTTTAGAAGAATATGACTGAATGCAAACATACATAAGTGGATGAACATAAATAATGAAGGTACCAGACATTGCCTAAAGTAATGAAGTGTTGACTCGAGGTTCAATCTAGTATGCTCTTGTATGATCCAAAACCTGCAAAGAAGGAAAAGATGGGGTTAGATCCAAATGATCTAAGCAATGCCTGGCACCATATTACGAATCTTCACCTACAATTATGCATGTATATATTCAAGCCATACAAGACTCAACAATATGGTAGCATTGATCCAATAACAGAAAATACATAACAAATGTCAAGCTCACGGTCTCAATAAAATAAATAGTGTATAAAACAATATATGGTGCAGAACAGTAGCAAACATGCAATGACAATAATAACATTGCATGATGCTCAAGCTCAAATTTAAAATAGTAACTATATTAATATATGTTTTCATGATGCCAGATATTAAACAGTAAGCTCATGAACAATGTATGATGCCCTAGCTCGTAGCCTGCGAGCCATCAAGATATTTTCTCATGAAATGATCATAAATGGAGAGTACCACATAGTGAATATCAACAACAAAATAAATAAAGAGAGATCAAACACTTCAAACAATACCTTGAAGCTAATAGAAATGATGCCCTAGCTCTCAAAGCTCACAGGTCATCAAGCATTCCAAATAAAAAGATGTAAACAATGCCAGTATTAAATAGTGAGCTTATGAACAATGTATGATGCCCTAGCTTGTGGCCCGTGAGTCATCAAGACATTTCCTCATGAAATGATCATAAGCGAAGAGTACCACATAGTGAATATCAATAGCAAAACAAATAAAAAGAGATCAAACACTTCACACAATGCCTTGAAGGTAATAGAAATGATGTCCTAGCTCTCAAAGCTTGCAGGTCATCAAGCATTCCAAATGAAAAGATGTAAACAATGTCAGTATTAAACAGTGAGCTCATGAACAATGTATGATGCCCTAGCTTATAGCTTGCGAGCCATCGAGACATTTCCTCATGAAATGATCATAAGCGGGGAGTACCACATAGTGAATATCAACAACAAAACAAATAAAGAGAGATCAAACACTTCACACAATGGCTTAAAGGTAATAGAAGTGATGCCCTAGCTCTCAAAGCTCGCGGGTCATTAGGCATTCCAAATGATAAGATGTAAACAATGCAAGTATTAAAAAGTGAGCTTATAAACAATATATGATGCGCTAGCTTGCATCCCGCAAGCCATCAAGATATTTTCTCATGAAATGATCACAAATAAGGAGTACCACATAGTGAATATCAGTAGCAAAACAAATAATTAGAGATGAAACACTTCACACAATGCCTTGAAGGTAATAGCATCGAACATTCCAAATGCTAATTAAGATGTAAACAATGCCACTATTAACAATGCTATCAAATAAATAATGCCATTGAAATTGAGTTAATGAGAAGACAAAGCTCGAATGCCTACCTCAAGTGCCAGTGCTCTCTTCCCAAACAGTGCTGGCCTCTTTACTCGTGCATGCCAAACTTGGATGCCCTCATCGTGCCACATAGAAATGCAATGTCATCTTCACAGAAGCTCTTCGAATTCACAAATTACAAATGACACTTCTTTTTTCTTTTCTTTTTTATTTATAACTAAATGGGTCTCGCAATTATGACAATTAGCATCACTATTATGACACTATCGGCAGCACTTGCAAAAAAAAATACAAAAAACATACACAAATTGTAGTGGTGTCACAAATTGGCATTGAAATTTGACCCCAAATGTTTTAGTGAAAGTTTGAAATGGAGGTTTGGCCTATGGGATTTGTTGTCTCAGTTCTTGTTGTTCATACCACTTTTTGGTATATCCAAGCGGGTAGTTGGTGCTTTCCTCTATTTGTGCACATGTTGGGTGTGGGTGCTCTTCTTGTGAAGGAATGTTGGAAGCCATGTGTTTTCCAGGGCTCTATTTGTTTTTGTATCTCCTTTTTGGAGTTTGGAGTTGTTGCAGGCTATGACTTTCTCAAAGGAAAAAGTGGTGTTAGCTCTTCAATTTTTTGGAGAGCTGGAACTAAGTTTGGTGAACGAGCTTCTTACAGACTTTATGGATATGCTACTCTTTTTTGTGGTGTTGGTTCTTCTCCTTGCAGGACCAAACTTGAATCAAATAGTTGGGCTTAGATCTCAGTTAGACACTCAAGTTTGACAAGGAAAACAAACCAATTGATGAGGATAGAGAGAAATCCTCCTTCTTCTTTGAGCTCCCCATTCACTCAGGTAGGTATTGCCTTATCTGCACATTCAAGACACCTCATGACAAACCAAAGGCTTGCAGACAGATTAGTGTGGAATAGTAGTCAATCTTCTATAGTTATCCTGTACCCCAATGATAGAAAGTCTCATGCAATAGCCCTACTTGCATGGAATGAGACTGAAAGCTAGAAACCTATCCTAACAACATGAAAAGGAAAGGGTGGAACTGAAAGGAAATGATTTTAAAGATGATTTTGAAAGGACCCCTGAGATACCCTAAGTCTCTGATAGACCAGTGCCTTGTCCAATTGGCCACAGAGTCAAATACCCTACTACAAGAGATAGCTATGAAATAAGAACACAATATGCTCAATGTGTTGATGCCTGACATCAATCACACACCATGACCAAACCTCAACTTAACACCCACCTATGCATTCAAGCATGTTATTATCCATCAAAGGATTTTAACCCTCCCCTTAGAAGAGACCTATAAATAGATAATACATTCACCAGCATCCACTGGAAGACAAGCATGAAATATCCTTGACACCTCAGCTCATACATACATGAACACTAACTTTGAACCAGTTATCCCTGTGAAGACAACTCCACTTGTAAACACTTAGGTAATGCAAACAGACAAATCAAACACCCTTGATGTATGATTAAAGATTCAAAATTCAAATGGAGATAGCTCAGTAATAGTAAGAATATATTCACTTCTCATACATAAAACAGATCTGTTACAACATGCATTGTATTCTCTAAACCAGCAAGAGAAAGAAGAACACCCTATATGTAGAGAGAAGGAGAAAATCTACAGGAAAAAAACCCTTCACATAGAACCAATTCTTCTCAAAAATTTTGTAGAAGAAGGAACCCTTACAAAATTGAACAACTTGCAACTTATACCACTAGTTGCCTTGGAATTCTCAGAGAGAATGTAACAAGCTATGGATAGCTAGGGCTAGGGTTTCAACTACCCAACCAACCAAAAATTATCAAAATTTAGTATAGGGGCAAGAAACTAAGAAACCTCAGAAAAATAGATCAAAGACGATCTCCAATCATCATAATTCTCAGAACAAAGCATAGAAGATCACAGGTCTATCAAGAGAGCAAATCAAATCAACCACCCTACAATCATGCCTCGAGCGATTCCATGTCAATCCTTACATGGTACACATCCCCGCAAACACTCATGGAACCCTGGACCACACTAGAACGGTGGAGAAGTTCAATTTCAACAACTCTGGCCCCTTCTGTCATCAATTTTAGTCCTTACTGGTCACTACAAATGTCTCTGAGATTTGAATTTGAACTCCAACGGCTAAGTCTTGGCACCAGCAGCACATTGGCGGTCCTGATTCGATCAAAGATCGATAATAAGTCCCAACCGTTAGATCTCTCATCTTCCTGAGCTTCAGATCCTCTAACTCATCAAGCACCATGGGTTAACCCTCAACGAACTGGTGACAAGGAGAAAACCTAGTCGTGGGATGAAAACCTTAACTCCAGTTATACTTAACGACCACATGACCATTCATCACCAAGTCACCAAACCAACTAGCGAACCGCCAAATCATCTCATGAACCAGCGACAAGAAGGAATTTATCGACACCGCTAGACCTTATCCACTCCACCAAACAGTAGACTGCACTTGGGCCCGCAAGATGCCACACATCGCCATTTCATTTGCAGTTCACGCTCGGTCATACTGACATGGGACCCACTTTTCTTAAGCCTTTGCAATGAATGGCTGGCGTAAGATCTCATGGCTCTGAAAAATCCCATGAGAACTTATGCTAGCCATAGGATTCATCCTCGTCACAGACCCTTCTGACAATGGCCCCACTTCTGAGCACATCCACATCGACCAATAGGAACACAGCAACTAAGCACCACATGGCAAATGGTCCCACTGAGCACAACATGCAACTTGACAAAATGGAATAAAATTTGACAGATGGTGCATGATCTCAAAGGCTTGGAATATTCCTTGAGATCATATGCTGACTGTTAGATTAAAAGATTTCAATGCGGGCATCTCTGACAAGCCAAGTCATCACCACGCGGATGAATGAAAACCTGCCAACTCAGATCACCGTAACCGCCACCGAACTACAACCAGCACCATTCTACCGATGGGCCCTAGGGACACGTGGCAAGCAGTCGCATGATCGCATAGCCAAAAATTGGGCTATGTGATCATGCGACAGCCAATCACAGGCTGCCACATCACCACCTACTGCAAACGGGTCCATCAGGCAGTCTCCTCATAAACCAGAATCAACGGCTGTCGCGATACTGCGATGTTAAAAAGTGAGCACCTCCGCTCAGCAATATAACGACAACCACCGGATCTGTCCATGCTTTAACCTCCTTAGAAGACTATGGACCCACCGATGCTATCCAACTTGTCAATCTGCCAACCAATCAAAAGATGCCAACTTGCTCCACCTTGACAACGAACCCACTGACAAAAGCCAAGTCACCACCTCAGACCATCCGGAAGACACCACATCACCTCCATAGACACGTGTCAACTAGTTGCATGATCAAACAGCCCAAAGACGGGCTATGCAAACATGCGACAAGGCCATAAGACTACCTGATCACCACTCGCCGGCCAATCAGGAACGCCCATGTCACTGGAAACAATGGCCCCACCAACTAACTGCCAAGCATTCAGTGACTACGTGACTAGCCGTTCGCCAAGTCATGAGATGTTAATAGATAACCGCTAACCTTGAAGAGATCAGCCGACTACATAGTCACCAGGTCGCCAGAAGAAGACTTAACCACCAGATAGTCGAACATAATGAAAAGCTGGGACCACGTGGACAAGTGGCAGGCGGTCGCATAATCGCATGTCAAAAAAGTCTGACATGTGGCCATGCGACAGGCAATCAGGGAGAGCATTTGAAGGCCCGAGCCCACTTGTCATCGCACTTGCACACTTAAGGAAAGCTGACAGACAAGGAACTGGGAGGTCAAAAACACACAAGGTTTTCGACATGTCAACAGATAAGCACACAAAGTAGGAAGACAAAGGGTCAAAAATAATGTAGGTTATCGGTAAAGGATCGAAAACATCATGAATTTTTAGAAACGTTGTGGGTTTTTGACACTATGGTAGATTTTGACAAAATTTCCAGCAGACCTTGAAATTTGAATATCTTTCTAGATCTTGTAAATTAGCACGTGAAATTTGGACCAGAGCAAGGTGACAACATGGAGAACACAGGGCAAGAGACAATGAGGAACACTTTCAAGGAAAATAGGCCAATTTCACAAGATTTTTTCTATGACAGAAAATTGGCCTAACAGTGGCTCTGGTTGGGGATGCATGGCTCCTGCAGGCATGGCAAGATTTCAAAATCACTGGTTAAAGCAGACCATCCACTCAAAAAGGAAGGGACCTCAAAAAACACAGAGTAGACAAAAAATAAGGGAACTTATTTACAAAATGTACATTTGTTTAAAAAAAACCCTGCAGCAACAAATAAGAGTCAGTTCTTGGCTCTATGAAAGATTTGGTTCTCATTTATTCCTTTATGAGGCACACCAGATATTCTATTTTCATATGTCTCCATAGGCCTGTCAACATGTTCAACCAGCATATCAGGAAGAACAAAGTAGCTTTCTTCACAGTGCATGTAAAATTTTTTGGCACTCTCCATCCTGCTCACTATGAAAGTATGATTCAGCATGCCAATGGTCAACACCTCTATACTGAAATTGATCTTCACCTGTTGACTCATGCATGCTATCAACTGGAAACACAAAAACCTCATACTCTACCTATAGAAAGACCTCATCTAGATCCTATCTTTGCATTTCCACAGGTGTAACCAGTTGGACCACAAAAAAAGTCAGATTGATACCCACAGATGGAGAATGAACACCCTGAATCAACTGGATCTGAAACCTTCACATGCTCCACAAACAAAAGATTGACAACTTCATGCAATACACCTTGTTGAACATCATGACAAAAAATGGGCTGAGAGTCAAATTCTTCATTATATAAAGCATTAGAAAACACTTTAAAGTCAGTACCCATCTCAACCTCATGGAGACTCACAGCACACAAAGAAAAATCAGAGTCACACAAAAATTCACTGATATCATACTCAATTATTTTTTATTTATCTTCATACCCTGAGGATAAATCATCCTCAGCATCTTCACTATCCAAAGAATGTTCACTTCCATCATCACTTTCCTCTTCCCATGTTGCATCTGACTCATAAGAAGACACCACACCCTCACTATCTTTATCACTCTCAACATCAGCACTTAAGGACATGACCCTAAGTGCATCCTCAAGCTCAAGGCTGCCATCACCAAGTATCCAATCCCTGACATATATGCAATGCTCTTCCCACAAAGCATCTGACCAACTAGTTGACTCATGAAAACAAAGCTCCAGGAATAAACCAATGAACTCAGATTCAGGAAACTCAACATCCTCAGGAAGCTCATCATAGACCTCACAAAATCTATCATAAAATAGAGATATGGATAGATCCTTTCTACTTTCCACTTTTAATCTTACTAATCTCATGTAATCCCTAAGGATGCCCTATTCTAATAATGCAATCTCGTGATTCATCCTATCCATTAAAACCAATGCAATACTTCCATAAAATTCTATCAAACTCCAGCTAAGAACTTGAAGTGTGCTAACCTCTAATCACACCTTACTCCTCTTTGTGCTTGACCACTTAATAAGGAGATATTTAAAACTTGAAAAATACTTAGGAATTCTGCAGCAAGAACCTTTCTTGTTGATTGGAAGGCAAGATAGATCTAGAGCTCACCATGCAACTCCGTCAAGTTCTTTCTTTGTAGAGTCATCACATCCTTGAAGAGGAAAGAATATTCTTTGTTTCTACTCCCAACCAGCACAAAACTACACCAGGTAACATGCACTGTCTATCAAGAAACACACTGATCAAACAGAGAACTTAGAGTCACCACTCAACACTTACTGGGAAAATATAGTCAATGCCTTTTGTTTATCTGACTCTGTATTTTAACCAAGACTCTAGGATGATCCAACCAAGCAAGGAAGCTTGCTATCTTTTACCTCTTCCCCAGTAGAGTCACCATTTTGTTGGTGACTCGGATGGGCCAAACCAATCTGGTCAAAAGATTTTGACTACTTCAATATAGCAGCAACCAGAGCTCCTTAATAGGTTTTCCTTATGTTCTCCCCAGCAGAGTCACCATTTTGTTGGTTCTTCTCCTAGCAGGACCAAACTTGAATCAAATAGTTGAGCTTAGATCTCAGTTAGACACTCAAGTTTGACAAGGAAAACAAACCAATTGATGAGGATAGAGAGAAATCCTCCTTTGAGCTCCACATTCACTCAGGTGGGTATTGCCTTATCTGCACATTCAAGACACCTCATGACAAACCAAAGGCCTGCAAATAGATTAGTGTAGAATAGCAGTCAATCTCCTATAGGTATCATGTACCCCAATGATAAAAAGTCTCATGCAATAGCCTTACTTGCATGGAATGAGACTGAAAGCTAGAAACCTGTCCTAACAACATGAAAGGGAAAGGGTGGAACTGAAAGGAAATAATTTTATAGATGAGTTTGAAGGGAGCTCTGAGATACCTTAAGTCTCTGATAGACCAGTGCCTTGTCCAATGGGCCACAGAGTCAAATACCCTACTGCAAGAGACAACTATGAAATAAGAACATAATATGCTCAATGTGTTGATGCCTGACATCAATCACACACCATGACCAAACCTCAACTTAACACCCACCTATGCATTCAAGCATGTTATTATCCATCAAAGGATTTTAACCCTCCCCTTAGAAGAGACCTATAAATAGATAATACATTCACCAGCATCCACTGGAAGACAAGCATGAAATATCCTTGACACCTCAGCTCATACATACATGAACACTAACTTTGAACCAGTTATCCCCGCGAAGCCAACTCCACTTGCAAACACTTAGGCAATGCAAACAGACAAATCAAACACCCTTGATGTATGATTAATGATTCAAAATTCAAATGGAGATAGCTCGGTAACAGTAAGAATATATTCACTTCTCATACATAAAACAAATCTGTTACAATATGCATTGTATTCTCTAAACCAACAATAGAAAGAAGAACACCTTATATGCAGAGAGAAGGAGAAAATCTATAAGAAAAAGACCCTTCACATAGAACCAATTCTCCTCAAAATTTTTGCAGAAGAAGGAACCCTTACAAAATTGAACAACCTACAACTTATACCACTATCTGCCTTGGAATTCTTAGAGAGAATGTAACAAGCTACAGACAGCTAGGGCTAGGGTTTCAACTACCCAACCAACCAAAAAATTTTAGAATTCACTATAGGGGCAGAAAACCAAGAAACCTCAGAGAAATAGATCAAAGATGATCTCCAATCATCATAATTCTCAAAACAGAGCATAGAAGATCACAGGTCTATCAAGAGAGCAAATCAAATCAACCACCCTGCAATCATGCCTCGAGCCATTCCATGTCAATCCTTACATGGTACAGATCCCTGCAAACACTCATGGCACCCTGGACCACACTGGAATGGTGGAGAAGTTCAATTTCACCAACTCTGGCCCCTTCTGTCATCAATTTTAGTCCTTACTGGTCACTGAAAACATCTCTGAGATTTGAATTTGAACTCCAACAGCTAAGTCTTGGCGCCAGCAGGACATCGGCGGTCCTGATTCGATCAAAGATTGGCAATAAGTCCCGACCGTAGATCTCTCATCTTCCCGGGCTTCAGATCCTCTAACTTATCAAGCACCATGGGTTAACCCTTAGCGAACTGGTGACAAGGCGAAAACCTAGTCGTGGGATGAAAACCTTAACTCCAGTTATACTTAGCAACCACACGACCACTCATCGCCAAGTCGCCAGAGCAACTAGCGAACCACCAAATCATCTCGTGAACCAGTGACAAGAAGGAATTTATTGGCACCACCAGACCTTATCCACTCCGCCAAACAATAGACTGCACTTGGACCCACAAGATGCCACACGTCGCCATTTCATTTGCAGTTCACACCTGGTCATACTGACACGGGACCCACTTTCCTTAAGCCTTTGAAATGAACGGCTGGCGTAAGATCTCATGGCTCTGACAAAACCCATGATAAGTTATACCGACCGTAAGATCCATCCTCGTCACAGACCCTTCTGACAACGGCCCCACTTCTGAGCACATCCACATCGACCAATAGGAACACAGCAACTAAGCACCACATGGAAAATAGTCCCACTGAGCACAACAGGCAACTTGGCAAAATTGAATAAAATCTGACAAATGGTGCATGATCTCAAAGGCTTGGAATATTCCTCGACATCATACACCAACCATTAGATTAAAAGTTTTCAACGCGGGCATCTCTGACAAGTCAAGTCATCACCACGCTGATGAATGAAAACCCACCAACTCAGATCACCATAACTGCTACCGAACTGCAACTAGCACCATTCTGCTGATGGGCCCCAGGGACACATGGCAAGCATTTGCATGATCGCATAGCCAAAAATTGGGCTATGCGATCATGCGACAGCCAATCATAGGCTGCCACATCACCACCTACTGCAAATGGATCCACCAGGCAGTGTCTTTATAAACCAGAATCGATGGCTATCGCTATACCGTGATGTTAAAAAATGAGCACCTCCGCTCAACGGTATAACGGCAACCACCAGATTTGTCCACGCTTTAACCTCCTCAGAAGACTGTGGACCCACTGACGCTATCCAACTTGTCAATCCATCAACCAATCAAAAGATGCCAACTCACTCCACCCTAACAATGGACCCACTGACAAAAGCCAAGTCACCACCTCGGACCAGCTAGAAGACACCACATCACCTTCGTAGACAGGTGTCAACTAGTCGCATAATTGCACAGCCTGGAGACGGGCTATGCGAACATGTGACAAGGCCATAAGACCCCCTCATCACCACTCACCGGCCAATCAGGAACGCCCATGTCACTGGAAACACTGGCCCCACCAACTAACTGCCAAGCATTCAGCGACTATGCAACTAACTATTCGCCAAGTCATGAGATGTTAGTAGATAACCGCCAACCTTGAAGAGATCATGTGACTACATAGTTGCCAGGTCGCCAGAAGAACACTTAACTGCCAGACAGCTGAACACAATGAAAAGCTAGGACCACGTGGACAGGTGGCAGGGGGTCGCATGATTGCATGTCAGAAAAGTCTGACATGCGGCCATGTGACAGGCAATCAGGGAGAGCATTTGAAGGCCAGGGCCCACCTGTCATCACACTTGCGCACTTAAGAAAAGCCGGCAGACAGGGAACTGGGGGGTCAAAAACATACAAGGTTTTCGACACGTCAACAGATAAGCGCACAAAGCAGGAAGACAAAGGATCGAAAATAATGTAGGTTATCGGTAAAGGATCGAAAACATCATGAATTTTTAGAAACGCTGTGGGTTTTTGAGACTGTGGCAGATTTTGATAAAATTTCTAGTAGACCTTGAAATTTGAATATCTTTCTGGATCTTGTGAATTAGCACATGAAATTTGGACCAGAGCAAGGTGACAACATGGAGAATATAGGGCAGGAGGCAATGAAGAACACTTGTAAGGAAAATAGGCCAATTTCACAAGATTTTTTCTATAACAGAAAATTGGCCTAACATGTGGTTAGCTTTGTTTGACAGGGATAAATCTTAGTTTTGGGATCTTGGTGAGGGATGAAATTATTATGTACATTCATGCTCTATTTGGGGTCTATAGTAATGTGGACTTTTGGTTTCAACTCTAGATAGCTTCATTTAGTGGAGACGGAGTGACTCCATAGCTTACTAGCTTGAGGGCTTTTCAGAACCCTGTGGTTTTGAGAAGAGTGTTGTTACTCAAGAGGAGGGCTTGGGTCTTACTGTCTGCTTTTTCTTTCTTGACTTCTATGGAGGTGGAGCAGTTTCCTATTGAGGTGGAGATTTTGTTCATGAATTTGGAGGTGGAGGAGACTCCTATTAAGGTGGAGAATATATGGGCTACCTCTTGTGGTTGTATTGATGGAAGGAGATGTAACAGCTTCAGCCTTGTTATTTTGATCTTTCTCCTCTCCGCTCCTATAGAGGTAGACCCTTTTACTATTGAGGTGGACAAAGAGATTGCAGCGAGTTGGAAGATCTTTGATAGTGTTGGCCAGGGCTGGAGGTTTAGTCATTTATGAACCTTTGTTTTTGATAGAGAAAGATGGATAGGCTATTTGCTGCCTGAGTTTGTTTCTTTGGTTTTATGGTGATGAAAGTGTCTCTCTCTTTCAGTTTCTTTTCTTCCTATGATCAAGTGATTGTTGACAATTTTTAAGGGCTCCTCACTGTGGTCCTTTGTTTTTGTTTTTGGTTAAAGTTTGCAGCTTTTGTGGGGGCTTGTCCCAAGATGATCTTTGATAGTGTTGACTATGGTTGGTTGTTTAGTCGCATCTGGACCTTTGTGTTTGATAGAGGTAGATCCAAGGTGCTGTTTTATCACTTGTTGCTGTTAAATTGTTAATGGTGTCTAGTGTGAGCCCTTTGAGCTTGTTCCTTGTTTGTACCATGGGTCAGCACCTTCTTGCTGCTGCTTTAATAGTTCACGAATAGATTAAAAACTACCGCAAAAATATAAAACTGAGAAAACTCCAATTCATATCAGAACTGAAACAGAAGTTTAAGTTTTGCTTAACATATGGAGAAGACGTCCTAAGACAGATCATAACTAATATAAAATCAAATTTCGCAAAAATAAACAGAGAATCTTTGACCCTGATCATAGCTCATATAAGTAATTACTAATTACCATGAATTCTGGGACACTACATAGGAAAGGTCAGTTTGTTTAAAACTTTTATACGGCACATCTTCATTTGCTTTAAACTTGCCGAAAATAACAAAATAATCCTTGATTCAGATTAGAGCTTCACCAGATTGTTCAAATTAAAGAGGATGCAGGCCAGAGGTCTACGAATCAAATTCTGCTATCAAGAGAGAGTTAAAAATAGTAAAAGCGCTTAAAAGACGCATTCGTGTCACACATGAAACAGATTTGAAAATCTAAATTACGGAAAATACGCATACATTAATGGCTACGCATTAAGAGGAATACAAATATGGAGGCGAAACCGGTGGGCTATGCTAACACGAATAGAATAAGAAAAGATACAAAATGAATAAGAAATGGAAATCTTGTAAAATATTACAGAATGTCAATTTGTAGTAGGCACTGATTCCTTGGGAAATGCATCTAAAATATTCACGCAATTATAAAAACCAAAGAATTCGGTGCTATGGCCATTTGGAGGCGAAACCGGTGGGCTATGCTGACACGAATAGAATACGAAAAGATACAAAATGAATAAGAAATCGAAATCTTGTAAAATATTTTACCAAGCAAATCGTACTGCATGTCAATTTGTAGTAGGCACTGATCTCCTTGGGAAATGCATCTAAAATATTCACGCAATTATAAAAACCAAAGAATTCAGTGCTATGGCCATTTGGAGGCGAAACCGGTGGGCTATGCTGACACGAATAGAATACGAAAAGATACAAAATGAATAAGAAATCGAAATCTTGTAAAATATTTTGCCAAGCAAATCGTACTGCATGTCAATTTGTAGTAGGCACTGATCTCCTTGGGAAATGCATCTAAAATATTCACGCAATTATAAAAACCAAAGAATTCGTTGCTATGGCCATTGCAACGGTTCATAGTGAAAATCAATATCTACAACAAATATTACTAAGACAAAAAAAAATTCCTACCATGGAGAAAGAGGAAACAAACAATGATACTCACAATGAAATTGATGAAAGTTTTGAGGAAACTAAGAAATCCTGGAATGTCAAGGGTTTGGTTTTTTCTTGTTTCTTTGGTTTTTATTTAAATTGAAAAAATGTCAAGGGTTTCAATCAACGCCGCACTTCATCCAACATCAGCAGCTCATATTCATACCATCAAGCCAAAATATATGGGAATTACACACAACAATATTTTCTTCCCCACAAACATGAGTACCGATGTCTGGTGCGATTTCTACTCTTCAAAAACATTTTAATTTCATGTTTTTATCTGTTTATCAATCCAATTGAAAATAGAAAATTTAAACGTGAGAGATCGTCCATTTTTTTGTTCTTTGCACGGATCTGCTGAAGTCCTATACACTCTACTGCAATTGTAGGGTTCTTCTCTGCACCTAATAAAATAGAAAATGTGGAAATCCATGACATATAGCTATTAACAATTATTAATCATCCAATTTTGAAGCAATCAACCATTTCCAAAACATTAAAAAATGCCCATTCTACCAAATTCTATATCAAACAATTGTGACCACATCATTATACAAAACCAATCCTTGTTTGAGACGGGTAAAACACCACATTATTTGGAAAAGCATAAAATTAAAATTACTGAGTTTTATTCTATTCTCAAACCATTGATCCATCTGGATGAAGAAGTTTTTATTCAATCATATAAAAAAAACACAGAAACCAGAAATATTGAATTTGGGTCACTATGGGGGACAGAAAGTAAGGGTGTAATCAGTAGTGGTTGGGCACCATAGTCGATTTTTGTAAGGAAGAACATTTGGGCAGGTTTTCTTGAAAGCGGAATCGAACTCGGGTGGACTGCATGTCCCCAGATATAAATTACACCCACCGTTACACCCGACAACCTCATCATTCACTTTCACCTGAATATCGTTAGGGCAAACGTCAGCAACATTTGCACTGCATCCCTGCGATCCACAGCTCTTAATTGACAATGGGAGGTTATAACCCTGCTCGATATCAACAGCAGAAGTGCGGTTCTGTAACAAAATCACTGTAATTGGCGTTGAAATTTTCTGGTTCGCCGGAGCTTTCTCACAGCGTAGATATCCTCCGCAGTCGCCGGAAAGACAAGACCCTCGCTCTGATGAGTCGAAGGAACATCCAAACCTTCCCCACAGATTTCCCTCCCATTCTTGAGCGAAGGAGACGGACTGTGTCTCGCCGGATTTTAGCACCGGTGGAAATCCGTCAGGTATGTCGTATTCATGTGTGTTAAATGTAGCTATCCCTGGCCACACGGTGAAGGAGCATTTGTTCTCCAGCGATATGGTCTTTTGGGATAAATCTTCTCCATTCACGCAATACAACAGACAACAGATTAGACAGATTCTCACAGAAATAGAGCAAGAAAAAGCATTAACAATAAGAAAACCTGATTCTCATCTTTGATTTACCTGCAACGCAGAGAGATGTCATGATTAGGCTGATAAAGAGACGTAGACATAATTTCGATGGGCTCTCCATTTTTTCCAAGCTTTTCAACTACAATCCAGACAAAGTTGTTCACCTACAATGTGAAGAAACTGTGATCCCTTGGAATATATAGGTGTTATACCCCGTCGTGACGTGAACGGAAAGGAGAGAATGGGGAGCCCGGGACCGGATTCCTTGATCGATGCTAACTTTCTTAATGTAAGGAATTGGTTAATTGTAGGTCTCCGTCTCTTGAGAATTTGCATATTTCTTGGAACTAACATTATCGTGTTATTTTGATTTTAAAAATGACGTTTCAATCTTTATCCTTTTCCTCTATTTATATTGGATATTTTAATTTGTTTTTTTAATGTTGGGTGTCATCTACATGGTGAGATCTTCGGCTCTCACCTCTTTAAATCCAGAGCAGATTCAAACACAAATCATTGGGAACTATGTACAATCTAAAGTCAACTATGCTATCCGCATGATCTCTTTTTACGTAAGGGGAGGTAAGGCGCACACATATTATCTTGTTGTTTGATTTATATTTTTATAATATTAGTATATATGTCTTTAATAATCTATATAAATTATATAGAGTCAGTTTATTAGTTCCTACCTCTTAGGTGGAGACTTATGTTTTCATTCACCTTTTACCAATTAATTTAGCTCTTCTAAAATGTGCACAACTCTTTTAGGCCCCGTTTGTTTGGAGAATTAAAATTTGAGTCAAAACCTGATTATCTCAAAATCAAGTTTTAAAATTCCTGTTTTGTGTATTCGGTAGATAGTTTCGACCATTTAGTTGATGCGGAAGATGACTGAGGTAATCCATTTTCTATGTTTAGTTGCCAATTTTGAAATTAGAATTGGAAGACCTAGGTTCCACAATTTAGGCTACAATCTCATTTCTGGGCTTATCACCCTGCCCCCAAAAAATAAAATTGTGCATCAAGAACGTTCTTGATTCCACACCTTCTACAAGCGATTTCACGGATGAGCAATGGCATTTCTCCATGGAAGAGCTCCAGCTATTCATGAAAGGAGAAAACCCCTTCCCAGATCCAATGGCCCACAATTTCCAAGATATTCACGACTGCTATGAATCCATGCTCGAACGCCTCCAAATTCACCAGAAAAAGATCCCCAGAAAGCTCAAATTACTGAAGGGATGTCAAAAAGCTACCATTGTTTGGGGGATCGCGGCTTTCGCTACTGTTATGGTTTGTGCAGCTGTGATCGCATCGCACGCCCTAATCGCCATTGTTGCTTGCCCTGCTGTGATGTTGAGCTTCCCATCTTCTTCCTTTTATTGTCACTGTCCCTTCAGAACGAGCCTTTTGGCACGATAACATTTCGACGATTCCGCAGTTGAAGGCATCTTTGTAAGCAGGGCATTTGCCTTTTCATAGCTATTCACAACTAAAAATAGTGGACAAATCTTCAGTACAGAAACGGACCTGACCGGACAATTAAATGGGGTTCACAATTTTTCAAAATCTGGATTTGATTTTAAATTCCACCTATTGGGTGGGAAGATGGTGCCGCCCATGTTAGGGCCAAAACCAAATTTTGAGTGAGGAAACTTGAATTGCAAGTATGTGTTCCAAATGACGGATTTGCTGAAAAAGCAAAAGTCCCACCACCAATTCCACCCCAATTCTAGCAAACAAACAGGGCCTTATCTTAAACTCTTTAGAAATATTTCTATTAAAGTATGTTCTAATTGGTTGTCTTTGCTGGTGGTCTTTTAACATGCATGGCTAGCAGTGGCTGCTCAATTTTTTTAGGAGATATTTGTGGAGCTAGTGGCCCCATAAATATATATTTTTCTACTTATTTTCAAGCAAAAAAACTTAAAATTTAGATTAATTAATTTTTTGATAAATTGCACACAGAAAAAAAGAAATAAAATCTTTTAAAAAAGGAGGGAAAAATATTTGTGGAGCCATGTCATGTCTTTAGTAATATGCAGTGACTGCTTATTTCCAAACCCCTCTTTTTGCAACCACGTGAGATAATTAGACAAATTCACTAGTGGTCACATATTAAGGCATGTATACAACTAAAACTATCTTCCACAAAATGTTGCTCAATACAAACAGAAGACTTTAGGCCCCATCTAATATTATTCTTTTCATTCATTCGATTGCTCATTCCTTTGTTTCCACTCCAGATAGTCTTGGATTAGATACACATTTCCAATTTTTTATAATTTTGTGAATTCTTTGTTCTTTCTTCCAAAAGAATGACCCAATCTTTTTCTTCTAGCCCTGGTTATGTCTGGTATCAATTTTTTGTGTGATTAATGTGTGCTTTAGATGCATAAGCATTGTCCATTGCATAAGATAATTTTATGCAAAATCTTGAGGTGAGTTGCATGTCATGGTTTATGAGTTTTATATTGAGATTCTTCCTTCTTTGAAATATTTTAAATTTTTTTTCTTAATGCAAATATTCTAGGGCTTTAAGCTGCAATATTGATCCTCTTAAAGACGATGGATTTTTATTGTCATTTGATACAAGGAAGCAACTTTGTCGTCATCATCTCTAGCATTCACCTTCACATGGTCTAGAGTGATTTTATTTTCTACAGGTTCATTGGAGGGAATTTCTATTTATTTTTAAGATTATCTTCTAGTGCCTTCATGTCTATGTTAAAACACCTATTTCATTATTTTTCTAAGTTCCTAGCTGTCGACTTATTATCTAACACTTGGTTTCCTCTCTCACCTTAATAAATTATATCTTCCCTTGCTGATAATCTTATGCTCTAGAGGCAGAGCTACATTCATTTAAATGTTGCACATGGGTACCTAATTTCAACACCTCTAGAAAAATACAAGGGTAGCAGCAACTAAGGTTTGGTTGTCCTAATATCTTCTCAGCTTTTTTCTTTCTTCTCCCTTTCTTGTGTCTTTTGTTCCTTGTTATTGCTTATAGATTACAATGTTTTATAAAGAAAGACTACTCAAAGGAACATATTAATAGAAAAAATAGGATAAACCATGATGAAGCTAATGAAAAGTAATCTCTTACAGGTACTATACTTGCCGCATTGTCTTTCAAGGATTTTTATTTTCAAGTAAAATATTGATTTATTCAAGTTTTAGTGTATTACATTGAGATTTGTGTATATATTATTTACTTTAAAATGTTAAAAATAGATTAAAAAAAAGTACATGGTCTTATTAAGAGTGCTAGAATTTGTGCAGTCGATTGGGCTTAAATTTGAATTTTAATAACCTCACCTTTGATTTCTATAATAGAATAATATAGTTCTCTTTAATTCTATGCATATTTATATAATTAATAGAATTTACTTTTGTACATTAATACAAATGGAATTACCATTCTTAGCATAATGTTGTCTTCCTTAATTTGCACAATATTATATAAAATATGGGTGGCCCCACAATAGTGAGTCTCACTTTTTGGCCAACTAGAGTCTTTTTGAATTTTCTTTCTAGTTTCTAAATATATATATTTTTTAAATATTAAAATTCATTTTTCCTTCTCCTATGAAAAGTGGTAACTTTTTTTTAAAATATGATAACAATGTAATTCTTTTGAGATTATATTTGTAACTTCAATATCTAAAGGATACAATTGGTTCTATTCATTTTTTGTCAATATTTCATAGTTTATTAAGTTCTAAAGTGACAGTAACTGTAATTTAAACATAAGGTCACTTGGATCACTCCAACTTGATCTGTGTATATCAAAATTCATTTTTTCTTTTATTCATATAAAGGTGATAGAAATACACTTTTCCTATATATGTTTTATAAATTTTTTTTATAATTTACTATTTTTCTCGAAGTCTTGAAGAGACAGATTGTTGAATGACCAAACAACCTATGTTTAGTTAAAGTAATATTTAAAAGTGATAATGAACTAAATATGTATTAAAATTATATTCATTAGAAAGCTTGTTCCGAATAGCATCGTTTGCAATCGTGTGTTTGAAAAAAACCATCTTTTTTGGTCCTTCTTCCAGACCTCGAAAGACCATTTTTTTAAAGTTCACTTATATTTTGAGGGCAAAATTTTAGTTTTGGGGTCTTCATGCAAAGACCCCCTTCACTCGAAGACACTCTAGGGGCTTCGTCTGAAGGCCCTTTGCATGAAGCCACTCAAGTCAAAAGTCCAACAAAGAAACACCCTGCCAGAATTTTTCCCTGGGTACTTCATGTGAAGTGTGTACTTTGAGCGAAGTTGGCTAGTGAATTTATTTTGTAAAAAAAATTTAGAATGGTATAAAACTAAAACATTTTGTTTCTATTTTATATCGAACTGCAATTAATAAATTCTCAGTTTCTATTATTGAAGGCATTTTTTGGATGAGGATTACTATTTCTATTTTTTCAAAGGCATAATTTTGGAGAGGAGAAATATTAGATTAAAGTATTTTTTGAAGAAGAGAATTTTTATTGGCGATCTTGTGGAAGACATTTTTTGGAGAGAAGAAATGAGGAACAAGAAGAGAAGACAATGTAAATCTTCTAGAAAAGGTCACCCAGTACTGAACAAAGAAATCATGAAGTTGCATTGACATATTATCATAAAACTAAAGAATCTGAAAGACAAGCTAAAGTAGGAGGGTCAAGTCAAGTCAAAGAATTGCACATTGAAGAAGGGTCGGGATCACTCCCTATGGAAGCTCAAACAATTGATGTTGGAGAAGGGTCAAGATCACGTGCTCCTACTAGTATGGATGAACTTTTAAATTTAGCTCAAACTGTAAAGAGGAATATTAATTATTGAAACTTAGATCATTTACTTACAATGGATGTGGAGAATTTGAGATCACTTGCTAATGTTCAACCCTTAAGTCTTGCTAAGAAGAGATCAATGAATATGATAGCAAGAGAAATATTGGTTAAATTTGATAATTTTGAAACACTTGAATGAGCTCAATTGCTTTCAGTTGTACTTATAAATAAAAAGTTGGAAGGGGCATTAAAATTATTGGGTATAGACACAACAACAAAGAAGAGAAAAGTTGTTGACATGCAAACTGATATGATTGAAAATCTTAGGAAAGGTTTGAACTAGCTAGGGAAGTGATCTCGAACTAAAGATAAGACCATTACAAGAAAAGTTATATTGACATCCATTGTAGGTAACACTATAGGAGGAAAAAGACAGATATCTTCAATTTCATCTGAGTTTGGTTTTAATAGGAAAATAATTTCATGATATTTTAATAGGAGAATGCTTTTGGATGATAGCACCTTGGAAGGCAATTGGGTAATCATGTGTAGAGCTCCTCATTCTAATAGGATTGATGAAGGAATAAAAAAATTTGGTCACATTATTTTAGAATGATAATACATGTCCTTCATCAAACAGTAGAGATGTTATCAGACATAGAATTTTAGCTAATCAATATGAATATCATACGAAACATTGGTTGGACACAACACAACATGAAATGTATGTGTCATTTTGTAGTTCAAATCCTAATATAAAGATTGGGAAAACATTGTTTGAAAGATTGAAGCCATATTATATCAGGACAAACAAAGTGTTTGAAACTTATTGTTGATGTTATCATATTGAATTTGATCTCCACTATCAACTTTTTCAAAATTTTGTAGAAAAAACTTATGATTTTGAAAATGCTCCTCCTACTAGATAAAGTGAGTTCATCTCATCCATTTTATGTGACAAAAGAGATAATGTAGCTAGACAAATAAATTTCATAAAAGGAATATGTCAAACATGTGCTGATTTGTTTCTTTTTCCTTTGAAAAATGAAAATATTGATGTAACAAAGATGGTAAATTGAAAGAGTTACAAATATGTAAAGAATGAAATAAAATTTGGGAAAGAATCCAAAAGATTAGAATATGTTGAAGAGGAGATAAATGTTAGAGTATTTATGGAAAAATTTAACAATTTGATTAAACCCTACATTCATCGTGCTTTTTTTGCAAAGTGGAAAGAACAACAATTCCAAACACTGAGAGACAATTTCCCACTTGGAACTATTGTATCAGTTGTTGATTTTGTAGAAAATTATTCATTTGTTCATCAAAAGGCAATTCAATCAGAATACTATTTTTTAGAGAAAATTACTATTATGGTACATGTGTGTTATCGACATGCACAATTAGATTTGGATGGTATTTAGATCACATTTGAAACACATGTCATCAAGAAGGAATATCATTTTTATATAAGTGATGATAGAGAGCATGACATTCATTATGTAGAACACTGCTTCAAGATGTTTTTTACAAATTTGAAAGAAAGAGGTATACAAATTGATAAACATTATGTTTGGTTAGATGGATGTGCTGCACAATTCAAATTATCAAGACCATTTTATGCACTATGTAGATATCATCGTAATGAAAACATACCACATGTATGGAGTTTCTTTGAGAGTGGACATGGAAAAGGTGAACATGATGGTGTCAGTGCTTGCATCAAATGTGCTATATAAAAGTATCAAATGAATTATCAGGGAGTTCATATAAAAAAATGCACATGATGTGGTTTAATGGTGTAAGACACATTTCACACCAAATGAGAATGACACATCATTAGAATTGACTTAGGTGGTGCCACATTGAAAATTTTGGGAGATAATAGGTATGCACACATTTTTAAATTATTTGAAAGTGTTTAAATTTTTTATGATATTCTTTATTCAAATTATATTTATAGGATGTATTATATATGTATTTTTTCGGTGTGGATAGAAAAATTATGCATGGTTACAATAGGATAGAAAAGACACGATCTTTGCATCTAGTTATGAGTACGAATTGTCACAATTGGATGTTGAACACTAGGGACTGCTCATGTTGTCACTGGATTGCTGACAATTATGAGGAATGTATCAATCAAGACCATGGATATGTAGGTGTATGGGAATCTAGTGTCACTAGTTGTGACTGATACATTTGATAGAGATGAAGATGAAAACTTTGATAATGTCCCTTTGATTTCTACTGATTACGATCATATCTCAGGATTGGTCAAAATTGGTAAGTATATATATTTCACATTATATGGTACATTGAGCTGCATGTATAGATAGATAGATCTATAGATTGAACTAAGTAAATTTTAAGATAGATCACACATGTATATATAAATTTACAATGCAAGAGATGTCTTTGTAATGATTGTTGAGTGTGGAAATGTAGAAGGAGTTGGTTATTATTTACTGCGTTGTACTACAGAGAGGATGAAACTTTACTTGAACCTAAAGAAAGTGATGAAATATTGTTCCCCATAGGTTTGTACATGCTTTAAATCAATATATTAAACTCAATTTGTAAATTTTAAATGTCAACCTTTTAACAAATTTCAATTTAGTTTGTTTAAATTTATATATTGTTAAAATTTGTGATCTACAGGTTCAGTTGTTTTAGAGGAAACATATTTCAAGAAAATCAAAGTAATTCAACATGGTATTCACTTTTTTGATTACCAACCAGACAATAAGGTGTTTCAATATAGTCACCTAGTAGTTTCCACATCCATTTGTCTCCATAAAAATAAATCTCAGCATGGATGTCATAAGTGGAGACTAAATAGTGAGGATCATGAGAGAATATTACATGTTCTCCATGAAAGGTCTGAACGAATTGAGTTGGTCTAAAAAGTATAATATGTATACCTATTTCATGTGTTACGACCTACTTGATATCTCTAGATTAAATTTCATTATACTTTGTTTATATATTTAAACATATGATGGACTATGATTTGTTGATATATGATGGACCTATTTGATGGTTCAATAATTTTAATATATAGAATTTTATCTGTATACTTTGATTATTAAATGACTTTTATAGATTGCATACTAGATAAATATTTTATGTATGCTTTGATTATTCAATGATTTCTATGATACTTTTTTATGATTCTTATGATTTCTAGATCCCCTTAAGACCTCCCCTTAAGATGTGCTAAAAAATGATGAAATTAGTTAGATTACTTATGACATGTGTTAGTTCTAGAATTAGTTAGAATAGTTATTGTCCATTAGTTACATGTATTAACTAGTTTATTTTTATGATATTAATTCTAGATCCCCTTAAGACCTCCCCTTAAAACACTAAAAAATGATGAAATTAGTTAGATTAATTATGACATGTGTTAGTTATAGAATTAGTTAGAATAGTTATTGTCCATTACTTACATGTATTAACAGTTATTTTTTATGATATTAATTCTAGATCCCCTTAAGACCTCCCCTTACGACTGCTTACAAGTTAAATATCCCCTTAAGACACTAAAAAATGATCAAATTAGTTAGATTACTTATGACATGTGTTTTTGAAAATAGCAGCAGCAAAAAAGGGTGCTGACCCATAGAACAAAAGGCTAACTAAGGAATTAATAGAGAGTTAATCACCAAAGGAAGCAAGCAACATGAAGCAGAGGAATCCACCATGATCAAAAACAAAGAAGTAGAAAAACAAGCACCACCACATAATGAGAATTTTGAAAAAGTTCAGCTTTAACTAAACCAGGTGCCACAAAGGGCTAAAAACCCAAACCAAAGTATAGAGCATACGGAAGTAAACATGGAAAAACCAAAAAGGAGGTAGCGAACTGAAGAGCTCCCGGTAACTTTTAACTACTTCTATATCCTTTGTGGCCTTCTCATTGAGAAGGCAAAGAGTAGTGGCAGAGGTATGCATGAACTTAAGCACAAATTTGCTCACATCCTTCAACCGCTTGTTTGTGGCTTCCAGGTCCTTAGTGAGTTTTGAGACTGTGCTTTCCATGGTATCGGCCTAGAACTTAATTTTTCCCATCGGGCCACTAGCAATGTGACCTTTGTTCTCACTAGGGTCCTCCTCTTTCACATCTTCCATGACCACATTAGTTTGGGTATCTCCCTCAGGCTTGATTTCCACCTCAACAGTGTCATTGCCATGACTCTCTTTGCTAGGAGAACCAACAGAACTGTCATCCTGAATAGAAACCTCCTCCTTGGACATGAGCTCTCCGATGGCTCTTTTTCCCTACTTTTTGGCAAGGCGGGAAGAGCCGTATGTAGAAGTAAGAAGGGGCTCAGAAGCATGGCCATAATCAAGGTTAATCACAATATTTTTCTACTTCTTGGGATTGGGCAGAGAGTCATCTCCCAGGTTAAGGGAATACTTCAGAGAGCTGGGGGTAGGTTGGGTTTCAATAGACAAGGGGCTAGAAGTAGGGGTCACATCACCCTTAGACTCAGTGGGAGTGGGTATGCCCTAGTTAAGGGAAACTGAAGGTGATGCGGGATGAAGAGAGGTGTGCAAAAATTGCGTAGGCAGAGCGGGGCAAAGGGCACAGTGAAAGTTATAAAGGAAAAGGATGATGCCTTGATGAAGATAAATAGGGTTTTTGCCAAGGGAATTGGCTTCATTAACAGTCTTCACATTAGCTTCTAACGAATGTAGTAGGAAGAAAGGAAAAGAAATTAATATCTTGTGATGGAAATGATTTAGGAAGGAGAGGTGATAGTTATAAAAAGTACCAAATCGGCCTTCTAGAGTATATTACTTCATCACGAGCTTACACATTTTTGCCCAAAACTATGTGAGCTTAGTCACAGTGTAGCCACCATTCACTGGAGTGGGGATGGGACCATCCTTGGAGATTTGCACAAATTCTATCTTCGCATGGGTCTTAGCCATCTTTTTCCACTTCCTACCAGTCGTAGGCATATCGGTAGCCTGCCCAATAACCTCTTCATTGACCTAGAAGGTGATGCCATTGATGGTGACTTGCCTATCATTCTAGGTCTTGGTGACCTATCTAGAGATCATCTCATCATAGCCTTGGAGGCATTCCATGAATGACATAATACCTCCCTCATAGAATTACATAACCATGAGATCTGAGGAGAACTCATCCTCAATCCGGTCTGGCTCGATTCTTTTTCTATCACCACCCATAATCTTCCAAACAAGCCATCTACAGAGAAAAATTAGAGACAAGCCCAGGGGATGAATTCTCTTACCAGCCTTGGCTCTACAAAAAAACCCACAACCCAGGTTACTAAAGCTGAAAGGAAAGCCAGACAGGTGTTTAGAAGTCATGACAACTTGCAAAGAGTGATTAAGGCTTTGAGTGTCTTGGAGTTTGTAAAGCCTAGCCATGAGTGTGACCATGTTTAAAACGTGAAAATTACACATTAAACCATACTTATAATAATAATTATACTATGAAAAATTTGTGTCGTATCTTTCGCCAGCCTCCGAAGATTTATTTCCCCGAGCCCAATTGAAGTAATGATTTTTTTTAGAAGCCCGATTCATAGCCACCAGCCACATCATCCAAGTCATACCCATATTGAACTTAGAATTACACCCCCAGTAATCCATGTGGTATTTAAAATTTTTTGTGAAAGTTGTCATAAGAATGCGTTGGCACCCAGCCTCACCACAAGGCATCCCACCCAAGCTTTCCTTTTTAACCATCATGAGTTTGAAAATTAGTTTCTCTCATTTCCCTCCTTAGCAAGTCTTGAGTGTTCTAGGGTAGCTAACTAATAGCTCTCCAACATCTAATCCCCTCCAGCTGCAGACCGGTATCAGCCATGGTGTTAGCAATCGTATTTCCTTCCCTATAGATGTGCTTGATGGTAACACTATGCAAGCTATCCATAATGCCTCGAATATCTCTCAAAATGTTGTCCACTTTCTAGCTAGCATTACAATCACCCTTGGAGGCATCAATTATGACTTTAGATTCACGTTCAACTTCAATGTTGGTGCAACCAATGGACACAACAATTCTCAGTCCCCAGAGGAGAGCCATGCCTTCCGCTTAGTTGACAGTGTGGTTTTGTAGGGTTCTAGCATACGCCACCAATAAGTAGTCATTTTGATCATGAATGACACCCACACTAGCCTGCAAAAGATTGCAGACTGACACATCAAAATTCAACTTATGCCAGGTTGCACGGGGAGGATTCCAGATAGTAGCATTGTGAGCAACCATTTTGGAGCCATCAAACTTGGAAAACCCTTACCCAATCCCCAATTCATAGCAGTATTTTGATCCCAGGTTGAAGGAGGAAAGCAAGGAGTCTTCCAATGGGTGACAAGTAAGCTTTCCTGAAGCAATTTGAGCCCAAATTGCAACACCACCATGCTATTCAACTTAGTATCTATGAAGATCCTATTATTGCATTCCTTCCAAAGGGACCAACAGAAAATAGGCAGAGCCTGGTTCCATAAGATCTTTATCAAAAGGTGGTGTGAGGGAGAGAGCTAGTTATGGAATAGATCACCTATACCTTTATTAGTAGTCCACTGGATACCAAGGTGAGTTAAAATTTTTTGCCACACCTCAAAGGCAAATTCATAGTGAATAAATAAGTGGTTTATATTTTCCTCTTCTTTCTTACATAAGCAGCATCTATTGGCAAGATTAAACCCCCTCTTAGTAAGGTTGTCCAAAGTAAGAATTTTCCCATGTAGCATTGTCCACCAGAAGAAGTTGACCTTAGGGATGAACTTTGGTTGCCACACATTTTTCCAATAGGTTACGTCAGCAAGAGCCGTATCTAGCTAATTGTAGGTAGATTTGACAATGAAGCCATCATGAAGGGTATGGTGCCAAAGGATTCTATCAGGTCTATGAAAAATGGGGATGCAAATAGAATGGATTAAGGAAATGAGGTTAGTGGCCAAATTAAGGAGATCCGGTCTGCCCCTCAGGAAAGGGGTTATATCAATCCATCTGCCATTTGTTATGAAATTAGAGACTAGGCTACCCACTCCCTGGGTAAGAGTGTTTCTTAATTGGGAGAAATGAGTAGCAACAAGAGTACCATCAGGAAGATGAGGATCCTCCCAAAACCTTATGTCCCTACCATTACCTAATTGCTAAAGAGTTCCTTTCTCCAGAATACTTCTATTTTTTAGGATATTGTTCCAGATTTTGGAACCTCTTGGATGCCCCTATTCCATAAAGATCTTATAGAAGCATCCCCCATCAAGGTATTTGGCCTCCATGATTTTACACTAGTCAGAAGAACTCAAAACCATTTTCTAGGACAACTTGGATAGTAGGGCTCTATGAGGTTGCTAATTCTTCTCAATCCAAGGCCCCCCATATGTTTAGGGCAACAAACTTTCTTCCAGCAAACCAAAGGAAGTCTTCTCCTTTCTTCAAACCCTGACCAGAGGAAGGTGCGCTGAATCTTTTCCAACTTGTCAACCATGAAAACATAAATTTTGAAAATGGAAAGGAAATAGACAAGAATTCCTTGAAGAGAAGCAACAAGAAGTTGAAGCTTACCAGTGCTGCTAAGAAGTTTACCTTGTTGGAAAAATGGCCAGTGCTCCCCTCAGGATTTGTGACATGGCTTAACTGCCTCCTGTGTCTTCTATAAGTCTAGTGGTTGTATAAAAAATTAACAGATCGATCTTTTGGTGCAACGACAACTACTACTTGTAACAAGCGGTATTAGAGCTTGGTCAGAGATTTGAATCCCCTCGAGTAACGCTCAGGGGAAGATTGTTGGAAAAATGGCCAGCGCTCCCCTCAGGATTTGTGACATGGCTTAACCACCTCCTATGTCTTTTATAAGTCTAGTGGTTGTATTGAGCATTAACAGATTGATCTTTTGGTCCAACATCAACTACTACTTGTAACATACCTTTCCAACCAGCCAGCTTCCTTTGAGTTCGCTCAAGGATGGAGTTCCAAAACTCATTCTTCACTTCTTTGATAGTAAGAGGGAGACCAAGATAAGTCATAGGAAGCGAATCAGCCTAGCAGCCAATAATTCTCAAGATCTTAGATTTGACCATCAGCTCAGTATTGAAGAAGAATATTATGCTTTTATGATAGTTTATGTGTTGTCCCGATGTAGTAGCATAACTGTCAAGCATATATTTCCATGCCTTGGCTTTAAGAACTGAGGAGGTACCGAAGAAGAAAGTGTCATCCATAAACTACTATAGGACTTCAGGGGGAAGGCTAGAGGTAGGTTTGATTCCCTCAATTTTCTGAACCCGAGCTAGGTACATCATGTTATGGCCCAGAACCTTAGCAAGAAGGATAAAAAGATAGGGGGATAGAGGATCCCCTTGGTGGAGACCCTTAGCAGGGGCAAATTTAGTGCCTAGTTTTCCATTGAATAGCATAGAGAATTTGACACTTATGACATGTGTTAGTTCTGTAATGAGTTAGAATCATTTTTGTCCATTAGTTATATGTATTAACTTGTAATTTTTTATGATATTAATTCTAGATCCCCTTAAGACCTCTCCTTAAGACACTAAAAAGTGATGAAATTAGTTAGATTACTTATGATATGTGTTAATTCTACATCCATCTAATAAAATGTAATCTAATCATATCATCTAATCAAAGAAAACCATCTAGTCATATTATCTAATCAAATCATATATCATCAAATCAAATCATCTAATCTAATTTAATCAAATCAAATCATATAATTTAATGAAAAAAAACCATCTAATCAAATCATATTATCATCTAATCAAATCATATCATCTAATCAAATATATGTCTCAAGTCATAAACTAAAAATATCAAACATATACTAATGACATATATAATGAGTCTCAAATAAAAGATATGTGTAACATGTCCTAAACTACGGAGTCATCTAGGCACATGTGAACAGAGTGACCCTCTGAGAGATGGCCACGAGCATCCTCTGGCTATGAGGCAACAACTGATCCATGTGAATATAAATGCATGTATATATAATAATAATCTAAAATAATTAAAATATTATAAATGCATGTTTAAACTTACATATTTTTAAAACTTTCCTGACCACTACTAGGTGTCACATCTGCTAAATCTCTCTTATGAAAAGCATCCTCTGGCTGTGAAATAGCAATCGATCCCTACAAATTTAGTACAATAGTTGGTTATGTACATGTGCATAGTATATATATTATGTAAAGTACTTGAAATATATAAATACATGTGTACAGATGCACGCTTAAACATACATATATCTAAAACTTTCTTGACCGCTAGTAGGTGTCACATCAAATGGATGTCTCATGATAAGATACTCTGAGCCCACACTAGAGGTAACGTGCTCTGCTAACTGTGCCTATAAGATATTATACATTGAACAAACATCAATACACACATCTAAAATTAATTGCTCACTAAAATTCTTAAGAAAAGAGAAAAGAAAACTTTATATACCTAGGTCTCAGGAGCAAGAGGATCATCAATGCGCTACACCATCATATCATCAATTGAAACTGCATCACCTACACCACCTTCAGTCCTGAACCTCTCTAGTAGTGAGGAGTGTAGGGGTGACACTAGCTGGGAGGGGAGTGATGTAGGGCCTAAATCATTAGGATGCAATAACATATCCATAAATGATCTAACATCGCTACCAACATCCACTTGACCCAACCCACACAACTTCTCATCAAATGTGTCTAGGCCCTTAGTGGTGATGTGTACATCTCCAACCTATATACCTAAATCTATAGTTGTAGAGTGATCTGTGGGTGTCCAACACTCTACACTATGTTGTACCTGACTAGATGGATCATCTTGTGTTGGTGGAACTACAGGACCCCATCCAAGTCCGATGACATCCTTGACTAAATGTATTAGGATCTTTTCCATGTCAGCAATATAAGAATAGGACTGCATGAGATCCTCCAAAAATTAAAGGGCCATATCTAAATGACTATGATGACCCAAAAGTGCTCATATCTCTCTAGGTGCAGGAAGACCTCCAGTTCTATATGTCTCATCAGTCACACCTGCAGTAGTACTGGATGAAGCCTCAGAAGATGATATGGCTCTACTTGGTCTAGTCAAAATGTATCTGTTCACTAAATTTGAAGTGATGGATGTGGCTACAGAGGAAATTTGTCCCATACCGTCCACTACTACCCTTTGAGAAGCAATGATGACTCTATCTATAGTAGCAGCCATTGTTGATGCCACTGTTGGAGTCCTATTCCCAACCAGCTATCTATGAGGATGTACAATTCCATTAGCACTATGATATTGATCTTGGTCTGCAACCCTGTCATGCCCTTGACCATAATATGCTAGAAGATCTAAATAGTTGACCCTGAGTCCCAAATAGAACTTAGTGTACAACTATTGTGCAAAATATAAAGGAATTTGGTCATTATTAGGATAACGACCATGTGCTACAAGAAATTGAGGGTATATCATGCATGTGATCTAAGGAATGACACACCGTGTGACTTGATATGCCCTCACAGTGGGCTTCCCCTAATAATATGGTAAAACCTCTCATTTAATGATTTCCTTGGGGACACGGCTCTGAACTATCTCCAAGGAAATATCACGCGAGACCTTGACCCTCAACTCTCAAAAAATAGTCTCAACTACCTAAGGCATGAAGGAGGAGTGGGATCTCAATCTACTTGGCATCTCCTCCAAACTAGTCAATACACTGATACATGTATCTCTATATATGCTATCTACTGAAGATCTAAGGATGAACTCTCTAAGTTGAGCCGTCTTTGTCTCAGCAGTCTAAAAAATAGTCGCTATATCAGGAGTGCAAGATGCATCCTGAGTGGCCATCTAGATACATAATATGTGAAAGCTAAGTGTTAACAATTAAGTACTTGATTATATGTTATAAGTGCATGTAAAATGGAAACAAATATTTGAATATATAAAATTATACTTAAATTTACAATACTAGAGTGTACTAATAGTTATAAAGGGTCCTTGAATGTACTAATTGGTATTAGTAGCTCCTATTAGGTATTATTAGGTCTTATTAGGTCTTAAGGGTCCTAGGATGTACTAATTGATTTTTATAGGTCATATTAGTCCTATTAGGTCTTACATCCAGTCTTATTAAGCCTTAAGGGGTCCTATGAGGTCTTAAAGGGTCCTATTATAGGTAGTAAGGATCCTAAGGGTTCTTAAAGAGTTTTATGTCACAATAGTGGTCCTACAGGAACCTAGAGAGTACTAATAGTCCTAAAGGGTCTTTGGATGCACTAATTGGTTTTAGTAGGTTCTATTAGGTCTTATTAGGTCTTAAGGGTCCTAGGATGTACAAATTGATTTTAATAGGTCGTATTAGTCCTATTAGGTTTTAAGTCCAGTCTTATTAAGTCTTAAGGGGTCCTATTAGGTGTTAAGGGGTACTATTATAGGTCATAAGGATCCTAAGGGTTCTTAAAGAGTTTTATGTCACAATAGTGGTCCTAAAGGAACCTAGAGTGTACTAATAGTCCTAAAGGGTCTTTGGATGTACTAATTGGTATTAATAGGTCCTATTAGGTCAAGTAAGTGGTCTTATTAGGTCTTAAGGGTCCTAGGATGTACTAATTGATTTTAATAGGTCGTATTAGGTCTTAAGGGTCCTAGAATGTACTAATTGGTATTAATAGGTCCTATTAGGTCAAGTAAGTGGTCTTATTAGGTCTTAAGAGTTGTTTAGGGTGAAAATGGGTCCTCATATCAATTAATAGAACCTAAGATACATGAATGGGTCCCACAAAATCCTAAGATACATTAATTAGTCTTGGAGGGGTTATATGTGTCTTTAGATGTCATAATGTATGGATAAGGTTGGACTAGAATGCCTTAAGATTTTTTAGGTGTCACATAAGCTTCTAAGGGATTATAGGTTAAATTAATTGAACCTAATATGTCCTAGGTCTCTTAAGATGTTGTAAGTGATGGATAAAGGTCCTAGAATGTCTTAACGGGTCATATGTGTCATAAGAGGTCCTTAGTGATCCTAGTATTTCTTAAGGGGTATTCAGGGTGACAATGGGTCCTTGTATGTATTAATGGAACATAAGATACATCAATGGGTCCTAGGACATCCTAAGATTATTTAATGGGTCTTGGGTATCCTAAGGTTTTATGTTTGTTTTAAGATTTCATAAGGGATCTAGATAAGAGTCCTAGAATGTTAATGGATCGTAGGTGCAATAAGTGGTCCTAGGGGATCTTACATTACATTAATTGATCCTAGTATGTCTTAAGATTTCTTCACAGAAACAATGGGTCCTAGATGTGTCTTAAGATAGTGTATGGGATGGATAAGGGTCCTAGAGTGTCTTAAGGGGTTGTGGGTAACATAAGAGGTCCTAAGGTGTCCTAGGTTAAATTAGTTGATCCTTGAATGTATTAATTGAATCTAACATACATAAATGTGTCCTAAGACAACCTAAGATATTTTAATGGCCCTTGAGGATCCGAAGGGGTCATATATGTCTTAAAATGTTGTAAGGGATGTATAATGGTCCTAGAATGTCTTAAGGGGTCGTATATGTCATAAGAGCTCCTTAGGGATCCTAGTATTTCTTAAGGGGTATTCATGGTGATGATGGGTCCTTCTATGTATTAATGGAACATAAGATACATCAATAGGTCCTAAGACATCCTAATATTCTTTAATGGGTCTTGGGGTTCCTAAGGATTCATATTTATTTTAAGATTTCATAAGGGATCTAGATAAGAGTCATAGAATGTTAATGGGTCGTAGGTGAAATAAATGGTCCTAAGGGATTCTATTAGAAGCTGCAATTGAAGCAATTGTTGTATTTTCATTGATGTCAAACCTTAACTGGTAAGACTGTTGCTATTTAAGAAATTACTATATCTATTTGAGTGTTGCTAAGGCGTAGGCAAGGTTGGTAACAATAGCACCTACGAAAAGGTTGATTTATCTTGATACATCAATGAATACTTGATTATGTGGCACAATGATAAGAGATTGTATTGTTTATCTAAGTAAGAATGAAGACTAAACTAGTAGGCTTAACTAAGAAAAAGTGAAGAAAACCAGTTTAAGCCGAGTGTTGTTAGTGTCGACCGAGCTAGTATATGCCGAGTAAATTTAGTGTTGACCAAACACCATTTAATTGTCAAGGAAGATAGTGTTAGCTGAGGAGATAGTTTATGTGGTGACTGAGCTTTCTAGTGAAGACCGAGAAGTTGAACACAGTATTAACCAAGAGTCGGTATTTTGCATTTGAGAAAGAATTTAGATTTCTAGCCGACATTGTTGAATTCTTGGATTATGTAAAACATGTTGACTTTATTTATTGATTGTATGAAAGCATTTAATGCACTGTAAATTTTTTTATTGTAAATCTATTAAGAGATTCGAGATACTTCTAAAAGGATAGCCGAAGAACATAATGTAGGATGGATTCAATGAATCTGACCTAACCCTAAGATTTATGAAGGAGATTAAGTAGCAA
This sequence comes from Chamaecyparis obtusa, assembly GCA_027943335.1. Lineage (NCBI taxonomy): Eukaryota > Viridiplantae > Streptophyta > Pinopsida > Cupressales > Cupressaceae > Chamaecyparis > Chamaecyparis obtusa. Next base: position 645,120 of record BSBK01004181.1, on the reverse strand, counting down.
AAGATGTATTGACCTAATAGAGAAAGTATTAAGGAAACCTAAGTGAGAGGTTGTAAAACGGTGTGGATGCTGGAAGTGTTGTTGATCTTATTGACTATCTAAGCATAGAAGGCTAAAGTAGAAGTGTTGTGATTTCTTGAAGAAAGTTCCGAGCAAATCAATGATGGAGATGGTAAAGGTTCACAGTCAGTAAGCCAACATATGTGTATGGAATTAAATCTATTATTTGCAAAGTGAGTTGTATATTTTTCAGATCAATATTACTACTACTTTCTAACCATTGTAACACTCAAAATCCTTTTAACTGAGGTTGACCTAACAGTCATAGGTATAAATCCTTTGAACAAGGTTGCATTCTAATGGAGTGTATGTAAGTCCTATATCAAGGCCCACTTTTAACAAAGTTCTTTAAATCCTTTAACCAAGTCACACCTGATAGTGTGTTTGTAACCTTTGACAAGGTTGGATTTTCACCGAGCTCACTTCAGAAGAGTGAACATAATAGTAACATGTTACAAAGTTGTTTTTCCCAAATTGGTTTTCCACTATAAATCCTAGTATTGATACTTGTGTGAATGTTTTGGTTTGAACATTTTCATGTTTTACAAGTTAGATCCTATTGGATAAGTGGACTGCACTGTTATATGTTTTTGTTATGCAATCAGTAATGACCAAGTAGGTGTTGGTTATTAGATCTGATTTGTTGAAGAGTTTAAAGTTTGTTTTTATACATCTAGACCTGAGAACAATTGATGCACCCCCTCTCTCTATTGTTCTAAATCATATTAATAGATCCTACATTACATTAATTGATCCTAGTATGTCTTAAGGTTTCTTGAGTGAAACAATGGGTCCTAGATGTGTCTTAAGATAGTGTAAGGGATGGATAAGGGTCCTAGAGTGTCTTAAGGGGTTGTGGGTAACATAAGAGGTTGTAAGGGGTCCTAGGTTACATTAGTGGATTCGCGTATGTATTAATTGAATATAGTATACATAAATGTGTCCTAAGACAACCTAAGATATGTTCATAGGTCTTTAGGATCTGAAGGGGTCATATATGTCTTAAAATGTCGTAAGGGATGTATAATGGTCCTAGAATGTCTTAAGAGGTCATATGTGTCATAAGAGGTCCTTAGGGATCCTAGTATTTCTTAAGGGATATTCATGGTGACAATGGGTCCTTGTATGTATTAATGGAACATAAGATACATCAATGGGTCCTAGGACATCCTAAGATTCTTTAATGGGTCTTGGGGGTCCTAAGGTTTCATATTTGTTTTAAGATTTCATAAGGGATGCAGATAAGAGTCCTAGAATGTTAATGGGTCGTAGGTGCAATAAGTGGTCCTAAGGGATCCTACATTACATTAATTGATCCTAGTATGTCTTAAGGTTTCTAGAGGGAAACAATGAATCCTAGATGTTTCTTAAGATAGTGTAAGGGATGGATAAGGGTCCTAGAGTGTCTTAAGGGGTCGTGGGTAACATAAGAGGTCCTAAGGGGTCCTAGGTTACATTAGTGGATCCACGTATGTATTAATTGAATCTAACAGACATAAATGTGTCCTAGGACAACCTAAGATATGTTAATGGGTCTTGAGGATATGAATGGGTCATATATGTCTTAAAATGTCATAAGGTATGTATAATGGTCCAATAATGTTAGTGGGTTGTAGACGTGATAAGTGGTCTAAGGGATCTTAGGTTACATTAATTGATACTAGTATGTCTTAAGGGTTCTTGCAGACAACGATGGGTTTGCATATGTACTAATAGAAGCTAAGATAGATGAATGGGTCCTAGGACATTTTAAGATATAATAATGGGTTGTATGGGTCCTAAGGGGTCCTATGTGTCTTAAAATGTCATAAGCAATGCCTAATGGTCCTAGAATGTCTTAAGGGGTTGTAGGCATCATAATAGGTCCTAAGAGATCATAGGTTACATTAATTCATCCTAATATGTCTTAAGGATCATTGAAGGAAACAATGAGTCATTGTATGTATTAATGGAACCTAACATGTACATCAATGGGTCATAGGACATCCTAATATGTATTATAAGGTCTTGAGATTCCTAAGGGATCCTAAGTGTTTTAATATGTCGTAAGGCATGGATAAGGGTCCTATAAAATTACTACTAAATTTGTTTTAACATATTCTAACATAACTTACTAGATCATTTTTGATGCAGGAGCATCCTGGGTGTAAGAGCAATCTTGCATCACCCAAAAATATTTCTATTTTTGTATTCATTAAGGGCTATTTTGTGTAGAGCTGCTATTTATGGAAAGTTACTATTTTTGGTAATTTTCGTATGTGCTCAGAATGATCTGATTTCTTTCTTGGAGGTTCATTTTGGTCATATAAGTCTGCCAGTAAAGTTTCATTTCCAGATCAAGTGTATATTGGAAGCTATTGAAGATTTTCGGTATTGGCAGCAGGGTACAGAAACTTTGAACTCAGTTTTGAAGGCTTTAGAGGCCCCGAATGAGGTCGAAAATTTGGGTGACAAGCACTTGCGCTGGTCAAGCCTGTAGAGCGCTTCGTGGCATTTTCAAAATGGGGTTATAGTAGCCGAGCGGGTCAACTGGTGATGACTTATGGTCTTCGAAAGTTGGGCCACCTGAAATGGCGAAAAATAATTTTCTTCAAAATTTCTGTTCGGGTTTCAAAGATTATCTTGAGCCGACTATGATGTAATAAAATGTAAAATAAAATAATTCTAAGTTTGGTCGGCCTTATTGGCTAAAAAAATTTTGGAACCTTCCCAGGCGGTGGAAAAATTGCCTATATAAGGAAGGCTGTATTATTGTCTTAGGCAGTTGGGAATAGTTCTAGGTAATAGTTCGAGGCTTTGTCCTACAGAATATTGTAAGGGAATGCCCATGTGGCTTTGCATATTGTAATTCTGAAAGTTTTTAATTCCACATTTGTGGAGATAATAAGAAGCCAATTATCTATTCTTGCATATTGTTGTTGTTTTTCTATTTCTGTTATGTGTTTTTGGTATTAAGGGGAGCACCCTTCATCAAGTGGTATCAGAGTAGGTTTTCTTGAGTGTGTAAACAGATCGCCGACTGTGAGGCAGTTTGCACCAGGACCGTGGTTAGGGTTTCAGCGCGCATCGCGAAAATGCCTCCACGAAGAGAACGTGGTGGAAGACCTGGTGTTGTGACACCTGAGGTTAGAGAGTTGCAGAGACAAGTGCGAGCATTGCAAGAAGAGATTCGTAGAGGAATGAATCTTAATGTCAGAGACGAAAGTGAGGATGAAGCCGAAGAAGAATATCAAGGAGGAGAAGTTGAAATTGTGAACCAGGAGGAAGAAAGACTTTTTTGGGCAATTTCCAAGATTGGGAAAAGACCTAAGATTGAGGTTCCTGCATTTTCTGGAAATCTTAACCCAGAGGAATTGATCGACTGGATCAATGAATGTGAGGAATATTTTGAGTATGAAGATGTTGAAGATCCTGATAGGGTCAAATTTGCGAAGGCCAGATTGAAAGGTCATGCGAAGATATGGTGGCAAGAGATTCAGTTGGAGCGAAATAGAAGGGGAAAGGAGAAAATCACGAGATGGGATCGGATGGTGGATAAATTGAAGCGACAGTTCATTCCTGTTGATTATGAGCTTGACCTACTGAAGAAAATGCAGAGTTTGAAGCAAGCAGGAAGGTCTGTCCAGGAGTATACAGAGGAGTTCTATCGACTTCTCATCAGAACAGGCCATGCAGAAGCTGATAAGGAGAAAGTTGCCCGATACCTTAATGGGTTAAGGCCAAGCATTCAGGAGGAGCTGAATCTGGTTCGAATGAGCAGTATTGAAGAGGCATACCAGTTTGCCCTAAAAGTAGAGGAAAAGCTGAACAAGAAGTTTGAGAGCAGACAAAACGGAAGAGGTCGCGGTGGACGATCTGGTGGACGATCATATGGTGGCCGAAATGAAGATCCGAAAAAGAAGGATGAGGCCAGTAGCAGTCAGAATCAGTGAGGAAATAATTCTAATCGCTTCCAGGATCAGAATAATAGAGATCAGAGAGGAAGAGGAAGAGGACAAGGATCTGGAAGAGGTGGCTTCCGTGGAACATGTTTTCACTGTGGAGAAGAAGGTCATAGGGCATTTGAATGTCCTCAGCGCCAAGGCAGGATAGACAGGAGAAATGAAGGCCAGGCCAGAGTTGCACATGTAGATGAAGATGCCAGATCATCAAATTCTGAAGATGCTGAAAGAGGAGAAACGTTGATTAACAGAAGAGTCCTGTTGAGTGGTGAGAATGAACCTGAGCAAAGGAGAAGCCTGTTTCGCACCAGGTGCAAGTGTGAAGGTAAATGTTGTGATGTGATTATTGATAGTGGAAGCACTGACAATTTGGTGTCAGAAGAGATGGTGACAAAGTTGAAACTCACGAGACAGAAACACCCACATCCATATCGGATTGCCTGGGTACAGGATGACCACAAGGTCATGGTCAATGAACAATGCCTAGTGAAGTTCAAGATCGGCGGGTACCAAGATGAGGTACTATGTGATATCATCTCTATGGATGCATGTCATATGTTATTGGGTAGACCGTGGCAGTTTGACAGATGTGCTGTACACGATGGTCGTGCGAATACCTATTCCCTGACAAAAGATGGGGTGCGACATAAGCTAAAGCCATTGAAGGAGACCGAAGAAAAGGTATGTGGTAATGCAAGAATAACATTTTTTGATGGAAGAAAATTCCTAGATGGTATGAGGCATGAGCATGTATGTTTTGCTTTAATTCCAAAAGCTGGTAAAGAGGAAGTAGAAGATGTTCCTGTAGAAGTTGCAGATTTGTTGATTGAGTTTCAGGATATTGTATCCGATAACGTGCCTGATGGATTACCACCAGTCAGGAAGATCAGTCATCAGATGGACTTGATCCCAGGAGCGATTTTGCCGAATAAGGCAGCACACAGAATGACACCTGCAGAAAGTGAGGAGTTGAACAGACAAGTACATGAGGGTAAAAGCACAATAAGCTGTCACCCTTTTACAAAGGAAGAGGCTAACAAAATCAAAGCTGTTCAACTTCAATAGTATAAAAATGATATTTATGTTTAGAATTTGAAGATGGTGTAAACTAATTAAATGTGATAAAATGGATGAAGTTTATGATTAATATTTTTAATATTTTTTTTGAATAAGAATTGATATGTTTTTTTAATTTTTAAAGACAATTTTTTAGCTGCTGAAAAATGCTGAAAATTAAGGGTCTAGTTCCCACCAAAAAATTATATGTAAATAAACATATTTTCCCCTAATTTCAAAATATGTCATAGATGACATATATATCTAGTGCATAAAGAAATAAAAATAGGTTTGTGACCTATATTTTCTCTGTTATAACAATTCAAATTCCAAATCACTGAAATCGACAGTTTTCATCTCGCAACATTTTTTTCATAACAAATCTATCCCAATCAAAAAAAGAAATATATATTCTTGAAGAGGACTCTCTCCTCTAGTGCACCATGTGTTTTTAAAATTTATTTAATATAATTTACTATTTTTTTCTTTCTCCGAATCAACATCTCGTTAACTGTTAAAATACCTACTTGTAATATTTTTTAATTACAATAAACTATGTCTTATTAAAACACTATAAAATCTATATGAGGATATTCTTGACTTTGATCTCTACAAAAGGGTATTTTTAAATTTTTTTTAAAATGTCATTAAAAATATTAGGAGTTATTGAAATGCAAATTTTCTGAAATAATTTTATTTTTATGGTAATTGGACCCAAAGTGGTATAAAACATGCAATTAATATATATTTCCAATTGGAAAAGTTAAAGAACTTATCTAACTTAGCTACAATGAATCTTGCTAGACCATATGTTTGACCAAAATTAATTTTAGTTAGAAATACTAAAATTCAGTTGTGCTGATAAGTTAGCCAAAAAGGTGACACCTGATTGTGCTTTTACCCATGAGTTGTTACAGAAAGGATTGATCCGTGAGAGTCTGAGTCCCTGTGCTGTACCAGCGGTATTAGCACCAAAGAAGAATGGAGAATGGAGGATGTGTATAGATTCTAGGGCAATAAACAAGATCACAATCAAGTACAGGTTTCTATTGCCACGAATGGATGATATTATGGATTGTTTGAGTGGAGCTGTGTATTTTTCAAAGATAGATCTGAAAAGTGGATATCATCAGATTCAGATCAGGGAGGGAGATGAATGGAAGACTTCCTTCAAGACAAAGGAAGGACTGTATGAGTGGTTAGTCATGCCTTTTGGGCTAACCAATGCACCGAGCACTTTCATGCGGCTCATGAACGAGGTTCTGAAAGAATTTCTGGGTAAGTTTGTCATTGTTTACCTAGATGATATTTTGATCTTTAGTAAGACATTGGAGGAGCATATGATGCATATTCATATGGTATTTGAGAAGTTGAGAGAAGAGAAATTGTTGATTAATTTGAAGAAGTGCAGTTTTGTGAAGAAAGAGTTAGTGTATTTGGGATTTGTAGTTTCAGCAGAATGTCTAAAAATGGACCCAGAGAAGGTACAGGCTATCCTTGAATGGCCTACTCCAAGGAGTGCTACTGAGGTAAGATCTTTTCATGGTTTGGCTAGCTTTTATAGAAAGTTTATCAAAAATTTTAGCAGTATTTGTAGTCCCTTGACTGAAACAATGAGAGGGGATAGAAAAGAGTTTAAGTGGACTAATGGGGCAGAAAAGAGTTTTCAATTGTTGAAACAAAAAGTTACAGAACAACCAGTTTTAGCACTTCCAGATTTTAATAAGGTGTTTCAAGTAGATTGTGATGCTAGTGGTACTGCAATAGGAGCTGTTATGAGCCAAGAAGGTAAACCTGTTACTTATTTCAGTGAGAAGTTAAATGATGCCAAGAGGAAATATTCTGTTTATGATCAGGAATTTTATGCTATAGTTCAGGCATTAAAGAAGTGGAGACACTATCTGCTTCCTAAGGAGTTTGTTTTGTATACTGATCATCAAGCTTTGCAATATTTGAATAATCAAGGAAAATTGAATCAAAGGCATTTGAAATGGGTTGAGTTTTTGCAGAGTTATACATTTGTTTTGAAACACAGGAGTGGAAAGTCTAATAGGGTTGCAGATGCTCTTAGCAGAAGGCAACTATTGCTGACAGAAATGCAGATTGAAGTGGTTGGGTTCAAGGAACTCAAGAATTTGTATCCAGAGGATCCTGATTTTGGTGAAGCTTGGAAAGCTTGCACAGAACTTGTTACTCTAGACAGGACGAAATGGTTGGATTTCATCATCCAGGATGATATGCTATTCAGAGGGAGTCAGTTGTGCATTCCACGAAGTTCTATGAGGGAGAATCTCATCAAGGAGAAGCATAGCGGAGGATTGGCTGGACATTTTGGTCGTGACAAAACCCTTTCTTTGGTTAGTGAGAATTACTATTGGCCACAGTTGCAGCAAGATGTGAAGAAGTTTGTACAGAGTTGCAGAGTATGTCAGATGGCGAAAGGAGTGAAGCAGAATACAGGGTTGTATCAGCCATTACCTGTACCAGAGAAGCCTTGGGAGGATATCAGCATGGACTTTGTTCTGGGTTTACTGAGGACTCAGCGGGGACATGATTCAATTTTTGTAGTGGTTGACAGATTTTCAAAGATGGCACATTTTATTCCCTGCAAGAAGACTAATGATGTTGTTCATGTAGCAGAATTGTTTTTGAGAGAAGCAGTGAGACTTCATGGTTTGCCAAAGACCATAGTTTCAGATCGGGACACTAAGTTTGTTGGATATTTCTGGCGTACATTGTGGAAGAAGTTGAAGAAAGATTTGAAGTTTAGTTCATCACATCATCCACAGACTGATGGACAGACAGAGGTGGTGAATAGAAGTTTGGGAAATTTGCTGAGATGTCTGGTTGGAGATAAGCCAGTAGGATGGGATTTGATTTTTCCACAGGCGGAATTTGCATACAATAATTTTGTCAACAGGAGCACTGGTAAATCACCATTCCAGATTGTATATGGAAGTAGTCCAAGAAATGCATCTGAATTGAGAAAGATAGATAAAGGAGAAATAAGTAGTGCTGAAGCTGAGGATTTTCCAGAACACTTGAAGAACATCCATGAAGAGGTGAGGAAGCATATTACCAAGATGAATGCACAGTATAAGGCTAAGGTAGATGAGAAAAGGAGGTATAAAGAATTTCAGGTTGGTGATGAAGTCATGGTTCATTTGCGGAAGGAGCGGTTTCCAGTTGGTACATATAACAAGCTGAAAATGAAGAAGTTTGGACCATGTAGGATACTGAAGAAACATGATTCAGGAAACGCATATGAGGTAGAATTGCCTACTGAGCTAAATATTTCACCAGTGTTTAACATTTCAGATCTGACAAAGTATCATGAAGGAGGTGTTGAAGATGAGATCATAGCAGCACAGTGGAGTATTCCAGCAACTAGTTCAGATATCAAGGAGATTGAAGACATACTGGACAGTCGTGTTGGCAGAAGCACAAGGAACAGGACATATGAAGAATATCTGGTCAAATGGAAAGGACGACCTGTTGAAGATTCATCATGGCTAACAAAGGAGGAGGTTAACCGTCTTGGTTTTCCTCTACACACCTGAGTCGTGACAGGGTCACTTCTCAAATTACCCCGGGTGTCTGATGCAGGAGCATCCTGGGTGTAAGAGCAATCTTGGATCACCCAAAAATATTTCTATTTTTGTATTCATTAAGGGCTATTTTGTGCAGAGCTGCTATTTATGGAAAGTTACTATTTTTGGTAATTTTCGTATGTGCTCAGAATGATCTGATTTCTTTCTTGGAGGTTCATTTTGGTCATATAAGTCTGCCAGTAAAGTTTCATTGCCAGATCAAGTGTATATTGGAAGATATTGAAGATTTTCGGTATTGGCAGCAGGGTACAGAAACTTTGAACTCAGTTTTGAAGGCTTTAGAGGCCCCGGATGAGGTCAAAAATTTGGGTGACAAGCGCTTGCGCTGGTCAAGCCTGTAGAGCGCTTCGTGGCATTTTCGAAATGGGATTATAGTAGCCGAGCGGGTCAACTGGTGATGACTTATGGTCTTCGAAAGTTGGGCCACCTGAAATGGCAAAAAATAATTTTCTTCAAAATTTCTGTTCGGGTTTCAAAGGTTATCTTGAGCCGACTATGATGTAATAAAATGTAAAATAAAATAATTCTAAGTTTGGTCGGCCTTATTGGCTAAAAAAATTCTGGAACCTTCCCGGGCGGTGGAAAAATTGCCTATATAAGGAAGGCTGTATTATTGTCTTAGGCAGTTGGGAATAGTTCTGGGTAATAGTTCGAGGCTTTGTCCTACAAAATATTGTAAGGGAATGCCCATGTGGCTTTGCATATTGTAATTCTGAAAGTTTGTAATTCCACATTTGTGGAGATAATAAGAAGCCAATTATCTGTTCTTGCATATTGTTGTTGTTTCTCTATTTCTGTTATGTGTTTGTGGTATTAAGGGGAGCACCCTTCATCAATTTTCAAAAATTTAACTACGATTTTTTAAGATTTCTATAAACTAAAAATTATTTAAAACAAATAACTAACTAATATTTACTAACTTTACTAAAAATGGAGAGAGAGAGAGAGAGAGAGAGAGAGAGAGAGAGAGAGAGAGAGAGAGAGAGAGATTCCTAATATTTACTAACTTTAAACTTGAAATTTAAAAACAAATATCTTAAATAATTTCTATAAGATCTTAATGTTTTCTAACATTTTCTAACATTTCTACTACTATTTCTAATTTGTTGTAAATATTTTCTAACAGTTTATAATAAACTACTATGATTTTCTATTTTAATATTTTCTAACAATTCTACTATGATTTTCTAACATTTTCTAACATTCTACTATCATTTTCTAATATATTATAATATTAAACTACGATTTTCTAACATTTTACTATCATTTTCTAACATATTATAATATTTAACTACATTTTTCTAACATTCTAATATCATTTTCTAACATATTCTAATATTTAACTATGATTTTCTAACATTTCTGCAAATAAAAAATTATTTAAAACAAATAACTAACTAAAATAAATATAAAACATATAATTTACAATAAAAATGAGAAAAATGCATGTACCTAATACTAGTAACAATCTAAAGATGTCAAAAAATCCTGGGAGATGCTAGTGTCATACTGGACATCAGTCCTTTGCTCCAAGCCCAAGGGTCCGCAAAATCCAAATAGTAAAAATGAAAAATAAAAAATAATTGCCAAAAATTTATAAAGAAATTCAGCCATAGGGGCTTCACATGAAGACCCCACTTTATGTGAAGTACCCTGTGTAGGGTACTTTATGTGAAGTGGGGTCTTCGCGCAAAGCCCCCCACATAGGGTACTTCGTGTGAAGTGGGTCCACCACTTTGCTTCAAGTGTTGACTTCGCACGGAGACTCTAAAAAATGTTTTTTGGTAGGACGCTGATTTTCTTCGTCCTGAAAAGAGGGACACAGCTTTGTGGGATCACCCATATATTTCCAATAATTTATTTCATTGAAGAAACAAATGATCTTACATTTGTGAAAATTTACAAATCTTTGTGTGACAAGGAAGTAGAGGAAGACATAGTAAATGGTGGACTAGAACTTTATCTTCAAAATTGGATGCAATAAAAAAATAGAGACTATACTATTTCCAATAAAACTAGTATGTGTCTACAGCTTCAGTTCAAAAATCATATTCTCTAAAGTTCTTCCTATCTTTGAGGTCATTCTTTACTATGAGGATTTATTGACATGTGAATCTATTTTCACCATTATGTATTATATTTCAAACATTATTCTAGTTTCTTCTTTCTGTATGCTCAATACCTACTCTTCAACTTTGGATTGTTATCAATTTTCATAAAATCAATTGATCTCTAACTAGTACAATATACCTTGATGTGATATTTTTGGATTTTATAGGAATTGATTTGGTGCTTCTAATATTTGCAGGACATCTACTCTTATAAAATTGTTTAATTGAGGAAACAAAGATATAGATACTTGTTTTCTATTCATTGTGAGATATGATTCAACCATCCATATTGTACTTTATCTAATTAAGATTTTTTTATCATATGGATGTATTTTAAGAATATGCATTCATTGGAATCAAGATCTTGTTAAAACCGCCCTCTAGCCCAAGTCCTGGGATAGGCCACTAATGAAGTAAGTATCCTGCCAAAATGTTTATTTTTTCTTAGCCAATTATTGTTCAATTCGAATTGGCCCTCAAAAGATTCATAGCAACATCAAAGGCATCTATGATCCTTAGAGATGGAGTATATATTATAAAGTATGAGGAACTACACTAGAGGCATCGAATACACACAAGATACTCTATAAATTTGGATTGTAACCATAAAGATGTAATCCTGAAGTTGTGGTTGGTCAAAATGAAAGTATTATAGAATGTTGGTATGCGTCTTTAGATACAAACCATGTGGAAGTAAATGCACAAAAAAATTATATCCCATTCAAAGCAATATTACTAAATTTGAATGCAAACAATTTGTTATTTTCAATGGTACTAATTTTGAACATTAACATCAACTTTTGTTAGAGAGGTTATAAACTGAAATCAATAAGATAAATATTAATGCATAACTTTATAATCAAATCACTACACACCAACAAAACTATAGAAGCTAGTTTTTAACAAATGGGGTTTTTGGCACAGACTCCAGTTGCATGTGACTCTTGTTTTCTATTTTACTTAACAAAATAACATAATAAAGTTATTATTTTTCAAATGAAATGTCTAGAGGTAGTGTACTAATAGGAGATTGAAATGTCTCGAGGTAGTTTATACAGATTATATGAATCCTATGTACTAATAGGAGATTGAAAATGTAAAATGTTATTAAAAAAATGTTGAAGTATTAAATAATTAGTATATTTATATTTATAGAAATATAGGTAAAGTATGACCAAAAGCATCATATTTGTTTATTATTGAACCTAAAAATAATTATTTTATTATATTAAAATAGATTAAATATTATAATAAAATCATATTTAATATTTTTATTCAATCATTCTTAAGTTGTAATAATATTGGCAGGTAGGAAGATGGCACCCAAGAAGACATGGAGGATGAAGTCAATGAGGAGGCTATCTATTTTTTAAACCCTCTTGTATAAAAATTTCCAGGTGTATGATAGGGAAAGAGAGCATATAATAAACAACATTCCTTGGATCATTTTGCATTAGCAAAATGAGATATTGTGGAGGGTGGTGTTAAAGGAAGATGTGAGAAAAGAAATATTTTAGTTGCACTGAGATAGATTGTCTAGTCCTAGGATGAGATGGTTTCCTAGCAACCTCCTTGTTAGAAAAATTATATTAAACATGAAGGATACAAGGGATAAAGAATCCAACATAAATAGACAAGCTTTATATTTACCAAACTAAATTTGTGCTTCTAGATATAGAGGGAGAAAAAATAAAACTAAAAAAGACACAATATTTATATTCATTAAATTAAATGAGTCATTTTGTTATCTAAGCTTCTTCTCTTTCACTCTAAAACTATTTAAAAAAAAAAAAGGTCAGAGACACATAAATCTATTGATATTGTAGAAAAAGTACAATAGGGAGGGAGCTACCAAAGACCCCAAAATATAGCTTTGAGAAGAACTACAAACACCCCACCCATAAGAGAAGAAGAAACTGCTCATAACAAGCCCTTACTCGAAAATAGAAAGCTAAGGAGATTCATTCTAACACTATTACAACCTTACATTTAACTTATACATTCCTCTTTATAGCTCTATGAAGAGAGACTTTTTATTGGCAGAGCACATTAAAAATCTATTCAAATCCAAGGTAGATAACCTAAGGTATAAATATATTCATCATCACTTGAAGGGGACCTTAAATATGTACATTATACTATATAATGACATATGTAAATTATCTCTTATATATGAACCTTTAAATAAAATAAAATACAAATTACAACTTGTGCGAATCTTCTAACATGAAAATTTTACAATCATATTTCCAGTGGCTATGCATAAGGGAGAGTGATATATAATTGAAATATTCCTTTTCTTCTAATCTTCAACAAGACAATCCAATATATACATGAAACACTTATTTTTCCATCATGGTGGTGCACTAAAACCAACCTTAGGATAGAAAACAAGTCATCGCTAACCTAGAAAGCTAGGTACACACTCATATGTACCACATAATGCATTGCATTAAAAGTATCCAAAATAAATAGCTCCCTTCAAGGATTCAAAGAGAAAAAATCACTTTGAGACTTGAAACATTTGAATCCGCTTAGGACAAATAGATGGATTGAGAGAGTAAGAAAAACATTCACGGGGAGTCTAAATTGACATAATTTATAATAAACCCAAAACTTCCACCACATCTCTATTGTCTATACCTATCCACTATTTTTCACTCAACTTCATAGTATACATAGGTCAAAGGGGGGCATGCATACCCATTTTTGCTTCTTCTCCTCCTAAAAGGGTCTTCCCTTCTAGTCCCTTGTGTGTGTGTGCATACGTGTGTAAAATAAAATGGAAAGTTAATAAAGATAAAAATGGAATATAGTATAATATTGTCTTAGCAAGACAATTTATACACCTAGAGTATATTAGTATTATTCAAGATCAAAGTGTTTATAATAATTATAGATATTAGATAATGCAATGATCAACCATAGGCTTGAATTCTTACCCCAACGTGGTGGGCCTCAAACTTATTGAACACTAGTAAAAAATCTCTCTAATTTGTCTTGTTGGTTTCAGCCCTTACAACTTCCATTGCAATGGTATCTATCTTATATATTGACGAATAACCTTTTCTTTAGTGACAAGACCTAGGAAATCTTTCTTGTAACTTTGCTTTATGGTCTTTCATTTCTTTATCTTAAGAATATAATGTATAATTTTCTTGGTTAATGAATCCTTGGTCAACTGATTTTAAAATATTTTAATTTAAATTTTATATGTAAAAGAGTACATTATTGTATTATTTTTTGTTCTTTCTAAATATGTAAACAAATACAAATAACATAAAAAATTGTTGCTTATAAAATGAATGAATGACAAAACCAAACTTTATGTAACTTATTTCAAATATCTCCAAATCATCTTAAGTAAATACTATAATTATGTTCATTTTGTCCATCTTGCTATACCCTTTACAGACATATTTCTCATTTTACAATCTTCAGAGTGAATTTGTTGCAAACCTTAATTTCATAAGAATATAACTCCCTTAAATATATTCTAATTGACTCCAAATTTCCTTAATTTTCCTTCCGCTCGTCTTTTGCATGTCATTACACATCAAGATACAATTTTTAATATTAAATTTGTATTATATATTTTTAAATCAATATTAATAATATCAAATATAATCTTATTTTTTAAATGTTTAAAATATTTTAGAATAAAAATATATTTATATTATATCATTTAAAAAACAATGACTAATATTTAGTATATTTAAATTTTCTCTCATTTAATCTCTTAACATTTTATATACAACAATATAATGTCATCCAACATAACAATATTTAAAAAATCTATATAGAGAGAGTTCTAGGGTTCTATATTAGAAAAAATGTGTTTCAAACTTTGGTGAATGCTTCCTCGTACAATCACAACATTAACCTTTGCGTACCATCAATGGAAGTCGACATAAGTAAGTCATTGCAAAGTTTCTATGTTCGACAAATAATACAAACACAATATTTGCGAAGCGAGAAAAATAAATGTATTCCAGCTTTCATTTTTATTTACAGAAGCACAATCAAACTGATATAGCTCCCGGCCGTTAATACTATAATGATAACGGTTCTAGGGAAGAGGACTATAAAACTGGATGATTTATTTTTAATACGTCATATAGAAAGAAAAACAAAGCCCGAACCATCGATTTTGGCTCACTGTGGAGGACAGTAAGTAATGATGTAATTAGTGCTTAGGGGGCAATCGGCATCAAGTTCAAAAGGCTGAGCTTGTGGACAGGCTTTCTTGAAAGCGGAATGGAATTTGGGCGGATCGCATGTGCTTAAATAAAGATCGCACTTACCATTACACGCCACTACCTGATTGTTGACCTTAACCTGTAAATTTTTGGGGCAAACTTTATCAACAGGTGGAGTGCAATCCTGATTTCACAGTTCTTAATCGACATTGGCATGTTATAACCTAATTCCAAGCTAACAGAACTGGACAAGGCAACTGACGAGCCATATAACTGCACCTGTGTGAATGGCGTAGACGGATAATCATCACACCGTAGAAATCCTCCGCAGTCACCGGAAACACACGACCCTCGCCCTGATTTATCAAAGGAACATCCAAGCCTTCCCCATATGTATCCAGTCCATCCCAAAGGGAAGTCGAGAGAGTATGACTCCCTTGGATGTAGCAGCGTCTTAAACCCCGAAGGTACGTTGGTTCCACTTTCCTTAAATAAATTCCTTATCGCCGGCCACACAGGGAACGAGCATTTGTTCACCACCGTTACCCGGGTATCTTCTCATACTGCAGAGAACAGATCAATTAGATTCTCATAGAAATAGAATATGAAAAACCAATAACATTCACATGCCTGATTCTCATGCTTTAAGTTACCTTTAGCGCGAACAGATGTTAGGGTTAGGTGGATGCAGAGCCACAGACACAGACACAATCTCCATGGCATATCCATTTGATTTCTGCTTTTTTAACTGGAATCTAAACAAATATTTTCAACTACAATGTAAGCAATGTATAGTCCCTCGAGAATATATAGGTGTTCTACGCCACCGCAATGTGAACGGAAGGGGATCAATATGAGACCGGAACAAAATTCATTGATTGATCGATGCTGAGCTAATTTGCTAATTTTAGATCTGCGTGTCGTGAGAATTTGCAGATTTTTTGGAACCGTATATATCATGTATTTTTTAATATCGTATACGGAACCTTATCGTGTGACTATATTTGTGCAGATCTTAATAATAAGTCTAGTTTTAGGAGACATAAGCGAACGCCTAGAAGCATGTTTATCTTGTTGTTCGACGCTGATTTTTCTAACAATAATCTGTATTTGCCAACCATGTGTTTTCTATTCTAATAATAGGCTGTGTTTATCAACCATGCGTCTTATATTCATATAAAAATGTTTAATGACATATTTCACCAAAGGATTCAGTTGATGAGTTGTTTCAACAGTTGTCATTGTATTTGTTAGTTTAATTTTTAATATTTTTAATATTTTTGATACTTCATTTGGTATGTTAATATTAACCTCCTGATTGGCAGAAAACTTTAGAAAATTTTTGGACGTCCACCATCCCCCTAAGATTAAATGCTTCAAATGGCAGCTCATGTTGAATAGACTACCTATTAGAATTCAACAAGGTGATTTTGATACTTGTCTTGTTTGTAAAATGCCTGAGAATATGAGGCACATTTTTTTTGAGTGTCCTTTTGCCAGGGAAGTGTGGATGCTAGTTGGAATTTCCATAACTGAACATGCTTGTACTTTTGATATCATTACTGGATCTATTCTTGGTCTTAAAAAAGATGCTAACCTTTTCTGGCATATCCTTTCTTCTTACATCCTTTGGTTTATTTGGAAATTTAGAAATGAGGAAAAATTTCAAGGTAATGGCAGAGTTCTTACTGGTTTTCTTAGAAAAATCATACGTTTTAAAATTATTTTGCAAGTTTGTTGTGTGATGCAGCCTGAGAAGGAGAAGTTGATAAGATTTCTCCATGATGGCCATGCCACCATGTTTATCTACGAAATGAAGAATGACTTTGAATGGGCCAGCATTGCGGACAATCAAGCTGCCTTTGATGATGCTCTTAAAAAATTGCTTAAGGAAATCAGGGATACTAGAGGGCCCTATTCTGATAAACTTGAATTATTCGCTGATGTCTTGGAAAGGAAGAAAGTTGTCTAGATGGAGGGTGCTCAAGGGTGGACCTCCTAGGTTGAAGACTATAATGATGTTCTGCTTTGACTATTATTAGCTCCTTTTTGGTGTTTATACTCTCGATAACTGCTAGCTACTGTGATGCTATGTCCTATTTTGTAATAGTTTTTTTTATATGAACTTGGTGGGTTGAGGCTCCACTTCCCCACTCCTCCTTTTATATTTCTCCCTTTTTGATCAATTGATATATAATTCAAAAAAATAATAGGACTTGAATTTTTTTATTATTATTGGTAATTATATATGATTGAATGAAATGTATTCTTTTGATATAAAAGAAAGACAATATTTTAATGATATTTGAGTTCACTAATGAAACATGACATAATGAAATGTATTCCTTTGATCTAAAAGAAAACCAATGTTGTAATGTCACGTGAGTTCACCAATGAAACATGACTTAGTGCACAAGCATAGGTCTCACTTTTCATGGGGGTCTTTTTTGACATCTTGAGAAAAAATATGTTTATCTCACACCATATTTGATATTGTGGCACTGGCACTGAAACCTTAGTTATAAATATGTGACTTGCCAAGTAGGCTACTATAATAAAATAAGAATGGTCTGAAACTTTAGTGAGATTCTGTGAAGTACAAAATTAGGACACTCCATGAATGCAGATATTGCTCAAATGATGTGTGGTATGGAGAAACAATTTCTTATAACACTTCTAATTCTGTGTATACTTGTAGAGACTTATGAGATGATATTGCATAGATATGAAAGGCTAATTGTACTTATTAAAGATAAATTTTATTTAAATGTTCAGAATGTGGAGAAACTTGATTAATGATTATTTTTAATAGAAAATTAATTATGAAATATAAAAAATTAATTGATTGGAAATATAGTTTCTATATTAACAAGATAATAAAATAGGTTTTGAGATATAAACAAATAAAATGGTGTACTAAAATGATTGTTGAGGACATTTTTATTAATTGTAAACATTTCATTCAATGAGGAAGGAAATGGAAAGTAGATTAAACTCAATAATATACAAAATCTTAATACATCTTTATGTTTTTGGAATTATAGAAGGAATGATGAATATGAAGGTTTTTATTAGAACATAAATTAATGTTTTCAATCTTATAATATCAAGATTAAAAATTAAATATATTTGTGAATGATGGTGCGCTATAAGTGATACCAATTCATATGTTTTGATTATGTTTCCACTTCAAGGGGGGAAAATGGACTACAAAATAACCATAAAATGTTTGTATGTGTGTTTAGATACAAACCATGTGGAAGTAAATGCACAAAAAAATTATATCCCATTGAGAGCAATATTAATAAATTTGAATGCAAACAATTTGTTTTTTATTAAAGAAGCAACAAGAGGGTGCTAGCCCATGGTACAACAAAGTAGAGTCACAATGAACATGTTAACAACACATTAACAGGAACAAAGGAAACTGCAATAACAACTACAACCAAAGTGCAGTTAAGGAGGAAAGTCAAGGAACTAGTAGAAAGCCACAGTCCGCACAAAGTCAGCCAAAAGTTGAGTAGAGAAAGAGATACTCAAGGCCAAAAGTAGCCAAGTACAAAACACTGTAGTACTAGAAGTTCTTAACATCCATGATGTTAAAGAAGGACCATGATAGCACATAGTCTACACATTGACAACACAATGACAGCACCTTTGGTTGCATATTGATAGCACCTTGAGCCCCACCAAGCCCTGACAGTGGAGTACAACACAAGTAGCAGTCTCCCAATGCACCTCTAAAAAAAGTGTTCCACCTCAATAGGAACAAAGCAAAAAGCCCCAACACTCTCCACCTCAATAGGAGAATCAGCTGCCTCCAGGATCACGAACGAACTATCCACCTCAATAGGAAGTTGATCCACCTCCATAGGAACTATGAAGAAGGAAGACAACTGAGTGTACGAAGCCCAATGCCCAGAAAAAGATACAAGATGCTCAATGATAGGGTAGAGCCCAACCTGGAAGCAAGTAGCCTGCTTCAACCAAAAACACCAAACCAGAGGGAGACCTTGAAAACTATCAGTTGTCCCCTGGCCACCAGAAAAAAGGAAAACCCTACCTCTTCCACCCAAAGGGGGAAGATCCACTACAAACTGAAAATAGAAGACTAACACCACACCCATTAAAAGCAAATGGGCAAAGCAAGCAAGCAAAATCCCGTGCAAACAAAAATCTTCTCAAACCAGCCCAAAAGAGGTCTGAGAGTAACTCCATGGGAGGGAGAGAACGTCAGAATACAGTCAGCTGCCCCAGACATGCTGTGGTTGCCAAGAAAAGATTGGCCAGGACCATGGACAACAATATGGTCAGCAACCACAGCCACAATAAGCAGGACCAAAGCCCTCAGAAGCATCAAGCCTGGAGTCTTCCACTGCAAAAGCTGAAGCCCACCAAAAACCCACACCCCAACACTCAGCAAAAAAAATGCCGCCACATAAAACAAAAAGCCCCCAAAAGGAACCAGTAACCCAGAAGATCCTTCGTCCAGCACGATGCAGCCTAACACCGACAAGGGGAACATTTCCACCATACTTGGTGTCCTCCTCATCACCCAAAGACCAACAGTACACAACAACACCAGTCCAAGGCTAAGAGAAGCATGGGGAAGCAAGGGGAGCAGATCCCCATCATTCTTGTCAATAGCTCTCAACACAACAAGAATCTTATGGGATCCCAAACACCCCACAATGCAAACAATTTGTTATTTTCAAAGGTACTCAACTTTTGTTAGAGAAATTATAAACTGAAATCAATAAGATAATTATTAATGTGTAACTTTATAATCAAATCACCAAACACCGGCAAAACTATAGAAGCTAGCTTTTAAGAAATGGGGTTGTACTAATAGGAGATTGAAATGTCTAGAAGTAGTTTATATAGATTATATGAATCCTATGTACTAATAAGAGAATATATGAATCCTTGGTCAACTAATTTTAAAATGTTTCAATTAAAATTTTATATGTAAAAGAGTACATTATTGTATTATTTTCTGTTCTTTCTAAATATGTAAACAAATACAAATAACATTAAATATTGTTGTTTATAAAGTGAATTAATGAGAAAACCAAACTTTATGTAACTTATTTAAAATATCTCCAAATTATCTTAAGTAATTACTATAATTATATTCATTAT